>JARQOC010003974.1:0-12856 GCA_033576535.1 Allobates femoralis | reverse complement strand
AACCCGACGTTTGTTCCTTCCACACAATTAGGCTTTAGATTATACAGTAACAAAGTGCTTCCGCAGCAAGAAGGGCTCCGGAGAAAGCAGGACTGCAACTCCCATCATCCTAAATCAGATTTAAATCTCTAATGGTACCTTTACACGCCGCGACGGCAGGCTGGATACATCGCGCTACAAGCTACAATTGTAGCTTGTAGCGTCCATATCGCCTGTAGTAGCGGCGTCTGAAGAGGCGACGCTACAGCCGGCGACAGATACATCTGTTTATGGTCTCTGCTCATAAACTTAAGGCAACATCGCCGATGGTAGCGAGCTGTATCGGCGTGTAAAGAGGCAACGGAAGGGAACTCTGGACACCCGGGGCTGTAGCTGCAATGTAGCTAAGGCGTGACCTCGGCTCCATGTTACCGCGCCCCATGTGCGATCATTGGTGGAAGCTGCTGCATGACGATTGGTAGTCGCTGCATAGGGAGGCATATTTAAGGAGCTGACGAGTCACACTACACAATCGCTCGAGCATGCAGTATTACTCAGCCTCCTGCGTTGCCTGCCCAATCAGGATGTTATTGCTTCGTCCTATCAGCGTACGGAAGTCTTGTAATCCACAATTGGAGCACGCCTATGTGCTGTCCCTGCTGCACCAGGTCCGCCCATAGTAGCTGGTTGTAGCGGTGTGTAAATGAGCAACAGCTGGCTACTTCAGACACCCGGCGATGTAGCTAGCTATAGATGTAGCGTGGCGTAGCGCACCTTGTGGCGGCGTGTAAAGAGGGTGCGTTGACCGTTTGTAGCCGTTTGAGCGTGCTCGTGCACGTGAAGTAGCGCGATGTATCCAGCCTGCCGTGGCGGCGTGTAAAGGTACCCTAAGTGTCAAATTATATAAGAAAGAGGCAGACTCTACCTTTGTGCCACATGCCTGAATACATAGTACACAAGAAAACCAAAAATAGTAATGGTCTGCACTTATCCAATAATCACAGGGATCGATGACATCACAGACTTTCAGCATTTTAGTGATGAAACTTTATCCTGGACGATTGATATTTCAGACTGCACGCAACGTAATAATAGGAAAGAATCAATCCAGTGCTCCACTGAGGAATTCTACCCATTAGAGGTAATGCAAGAATAAAATACAAAACTACTTATCCACTAATATAGCAGAGCTGATTGTGTTCTTTAAAGGGACAAGCTTAGCAATTTTACATCTGACAAATTCAATTGTGGTACAGCTGCATACAACTATCTACCATTTTTGCTATTACAGCATTAGTCAGAATGTTTGTAGTCTGTTCCCTTTACATCCACAAGTGGCGAATGAGGGACAGGGTCTTGTTTTATTTCTTGGTGTTTTCATGTTTCAGTTTTTTTGCAGGTTTCCATCTGTGGACTACGGCAGAATCGCTGGACTAAGGCGGACCTCTTTTTATTTCTTATAAAAAAAAGTGAACAAGGGGAAGGAAAGTTTCAGGGAGTGCTTATTTCAATAAAGTATTTTTCATGTGTGTTAATTTATGTCTTACAGGGTAAGTAAGGGTGGGCCTCTGATAGACCCTCTCCATTACCAATATCAGAGCTTGATGGCAGCTGGGTTTTTGGACGCTTTACATCAACCCCAAATACCATTACTGTGATTGCCAAAGCACCAAGTCATTGAGAAGAGCCAAGGGTGCCAGAAGTGTAGCATGTTGTGATGCACCACCCCTAGTGTGGCTGCGAGTTGGTATTTTTAAGTTAAGAAGGGCCCAATCACCATAGACCTTCTGAGCTTGATAATATCCTCACAGCTGTCTGTTTTACCTTTGCTGGTTATCAAAAATGGGAGGGGACTCAAAATTGTTTTTTTCAATGAATGATATTTATAATTATCTTTCATCTATTTCTCTATCTACAGTAATGGTTGCAAGTGTTTGCCCTCTTGAAGTTGTTCCAGAAATGAAGTACTTCCCTCAGAAAATTATTGCAATTACACATTTCTCTCTCTCTCTTTCTCTCTCTCTATCTATCTATAAACCTATCCTTCGTCTTTGTACATGTTTAACCCCTTTATGACCAAGGACGTATATATATATATACCCCTGATGCGAGCTCATGTGCTGAGATAACATCATCCCTCACACATCTCAGCTGATCTGATCAGCTGAGATGCGTTACTTACAGCATTGATCACATCAGCGATCCGATCGATGCTGTTAACCCTTTGGATCCAACCCCACATTAGGGATGGCACCATTCTTGTGCCATGATCGGAGGTCCTGTGATGAGATCACGGGACCTCAGTCTGTTATCTTGACAGCCTGGTTTATCGGATGACCCTGGAAGCTGTCTGTGATTACGTCCTGCCGACGATGTCACAGTGACATTACCGGCAGGAAGACTTCATTTCTCATGTCTTCAGATACGCAGTGGCTCATCTGAATAAAAGAGAGCAATCGGACAGTGCAGCACTGAAGCCCCCTAGTGGGCCAAGTAAAATAAAGAAAAAAAAGACTTTAAAAGTATGAAAAAAAACACAAAAGTTCAGATCACCCCCTTTTGCCCCACTGAAAATAAAACAATTAAAAAATTCACATATTTGGTATCGCCATGTTGAGAAATGCCCGATCTATCAAAATATCTGATCTGTAAACTTCGTAATAGAAAGAAAAGTCCAAATGCCAAAATTACGTTTTTTTGGTCACCGCAATGTATCGCCCTCAGGGCTATGGGTTACTCAGGACCGGTCCTTAGTCTCTGCTTACAGGGGGATGTCACGGTGGTGGTTGTGGACCGGTTCCGTGGCCCTGGTGGGACCGCAATTAAAAAAGGAACAAATAAAAATACAAATAAGAGTTTGTCAGTGACGCCACCTGTGGGATGCGGCCAGATAAGACCTCTGCTGCTTATCTCAGCTTCAGGGGATGATGTTGGGATGCAGCAGGATGATAAACCCTCCACAGGTAGGGCTAGGATGATCCTTGAGCTGGTGATAATAATTGTTATTGGTGTTGATGGGGATGCAGGAATTAGCTCAAACAATGATGTGGAGACAGAAGAGTAATAGTCTTTTCTTTACCTTTAATGGTGGAACTCAGGTAGTACCGGGTACTGTTTTCTAAAGTTCACGGGGTCCGGAGCTTGGTGGTAATTTTAGGCTTTCCACGCCAGGCAAGTCCCGAGGCTTCCCTTTTAGAATGTGTCCGTTGGGCCCTGGCTGCATAAAGCAATGCTGTGACCCTCTCTGTTCTGCACTAGCTGTAGGACAAGCTGCGTGAACCCTTCTCTTGGCTGTATTTCTACTTAGCTCTCCTGGGCTCTGTAGTGCGGCTGTGTCTCTTTAGCTTTACAGTGAACAGGGCGGTGTATAACTATCCGTTCTCCGGATTTGGCCGCTGGGTGTATAATCCCGTACGATCTCGGTCTCCGGTGACCATCCTATACTTAATTCTGGGCTTGCTGGCACTACTACCACTCCTAGATCTTCCTTCTCTCCTCCTCAGGCTCTCGCTATGGGCTCCACACACTGTCAGTTTCCTTGGACCGGCCTAACACGGCTCCTGTCCCCAAATCACTTTCCTCTCCTCCTTCTCCTAACAGGAACTGACTAGCTCCGCCCCCTGCACCTGCATTCATAGGGGACCTCTACTGACGTCAGCAACTGACCAGACCACAGCTGTTAGAGCTCCCCCTACAGGCCCAAGTTGGGATATGTTATATGTGAGCTTCACCTGGTGGATGTCTTGCCTCCAAGCTTGTAATGTGATTACCGGACCCCGGGGCGCCACAACAACATTGCAATAAAATCCCATAACAGGTGATCAAAACATCAAATCTACACAAAAATGGTATCATTAGAAAAATCAACTCAACCCGCAAAAAATAAGCGGTCACACAGCCCCAGATCATGAAAAATGAGAACGTTACACAAAAGCGCAATTCTTTTATTTTAAAAACTTCTAAATTGTTTTTCACCCCTTAGATAACATTAAAAGTATACGTTTGGTATGTACGAACTTATACCGACTCGAGGCATCCCACCGAAACGTCAGTTTTACCATACAGTGAACATGGTGAATTAAAAAAAAACGTGTAATTAACTTTTTTTGCAATTTCACCACACTTTTCTTCGCATTTTCCTGTACACTATATGGTAAAATAAATGATTTTATACAAAAGTACAACTTGTACCGCATCAAACAAGCCCTCATAAGTCTATATTGACGGAAAATGTTATGGCTCTTGGAAGAAGGGGAGGGAAAAAAACAAAAAAAGAACGAAAATGGAGAATTGCCCGGGGATGAAGGGGTTGAATACTTAAAAATCAGTATTTTTTTTAATGCATTTAATCCTGGTACGTGTCGTGTAATCAAGAGAAAAAAGACTGCAAGCAAAGGAATTCCTTTGCATGTAGTCTTTTTTCTCTTGATTCCACTCTATGTTTTCCTACATGTTTTTCCTTACTGTTTTGAGATACTAATCCTGGTATGTGTCACAAGTATGACATAGCATGCTTTACATGGTTTTTCATGGACCCATTGACTTATATGGATCTGTGTGATCTGTGCTGCTGGGAAAAAATGGACATGTTTGTGTGTGTTTCTCATGGACACGTGTTTCACACGGAGGCACGGTCTGTGTGAAAATACGGACATGTAAAGATCACCATAGATTATAATGGGTACGTGTAGTGTCCGTGAAAAAAAAAAACAGATGCCACACGTACCAGAAACACTGACATGTGAAGGGGCCTCAGCGTCACTGGGCAATGTAGGCAAAGTCCAGTATTGGTGCAGCTGGGATTTATAGTATCACCCAGTCTCATATATGCCTATGAGGCAATCAAGTTTGGGTCAGGAGATCTTCGGCTAGTCTGTACATCGCATTGCATAATCAGACCACAAAACACAGATGTGTGAATCTGGCCCTAGTGCACAGAGTTAATTATATTATCTCACTGTTGTGACCTGTGGGGCAGCACCACACCCTATTAAAACTCTTAGCAGTCTGCTGCGAGATGTCAATTACCAGTGTATACTGACCCTAGTTTGTTTCTTCTAGTGTCCTTGCTTTCTAACCATTGAGTGACTTAACCTTATACTTGCCTCATGATTCTGTCCGATTCTGACTTTCTGGTTGTGACTTCAGCTTCCTCCTGACCTATTGACTACCTCCATTTGATAATATTATGGTATATAAGTGGTCAGTATGTTGTTGTCTATTTAGATGACATTTTGATTTTTGATTTATTCACCTGATTCATAAGTAACATATCTGATACATATGTACAGTATTTTAAAGACAGAGAACTGTTTATTTGCTAAACTTAAAAAAGTGTATTCTTAGTTCAGCAATTGTTCAGGGATCGCCGGCAGGAAGTGATTCTTGACAACATCCGGGGGTCATCAGCTGACCCCCAAGCTCTCACAGCAATGCATTGAGGGGCCTCCAATGCCAGTGGGGAACAGGACAATCTCCTCCGCGATCCAAAGGGTTAATAGTGCCAATCGGATCAATGATCTGATCGGAGCTGTTAACTACACATGCGAACTGATCAGATCAGCTGACATATGTAGGCAGGGCCGGCCCTCCCGCTGTGCGAGTTGTGCGGTCGCACAGGGCGCCGCCTGCCATGCTTCAAAGGGGGCGCCGTTGTTCCCTGGCCCTCCGCTCTGCCCCGGGCCGCCGATGTGCCCCCTGCCCTCCGATCTCCCCCCTGTGGGCTCCCTCCTGTGGGTGATCTCCCCCCTGTGGTCTCCCCTGCCCTGCGATCCCTCCCCATGCCTCCTGTGATCGCCGCTGCCTGCGGTGATCACCGCCGCCCGTTCTCCTCTTCCCGCTCCCTCTTCTTCCTCACCTGTCTTCTTTCTTCTCCTCTGTTCTCCCTCTTTCCTTCGGTCTTCTCCCTCTGTCCTCCGGTCTGCTCCGGGTCTTCTCTGCGCTGTCCTCTTCCTGCGGCGTCCTCCTTCTTCTGTCGGCTCCTCTGCACAGTCATCTCCCAGCATAGAGATGAGTGTGCAGAGGAGCGGTGTCACAGCCAGTGCACAGCATCTGTGTGATTGCTGTGCCCTGGCTGTGTTAACCCTCTAAGTGCTGTGATCTCAGGGATCACAGCACTTAGAGGATCCAATCGTCATGGAAACGATCTCCAGAGACTACAACAAGGGATCAAGTGTCCTCTTGTTGTAGTCTCTGGGATCAGCGTCATGGTGCACGGTATGGCAATGATCTGTCATACAATTCACCAAGACTATGATCCCAGAGACTACAACAAGAGGACACTTGATCCCTTGTTGTAGTCTCTGGGATCAGCGTCATGGTGCATGGTTTGTCAATGATCTGTCATACCGTGCACCGGACGCTGATCCCAGAGACTACAACAAGGGATCAAGTGTCCTCTTGTTGTAGTCTCTGGGATCAGCGTCATGGTGCATGGTATGGCAATGATCTGTCATACCGTGCACCGGATGCTGATCCCAGAGACTACAACAAGGGATCAAATGTCCTCTTGTAGTCTCTGGGATCAGCGTCATTGTGCACGGTATGACGCTGATCCCAGAGACTACAACAAGGGATCAAGTGTCCTCTTGCTGTGGTCTCTGGGATCATAGTCTTGGTGAATTGTATGACAGATCATTGCCATACCGTGCACCATGACGCTGATCCCAGAGACTACAACAAGAGGACACTTGATCCCTTGTTGTAGTCTCTGGGATCAGCGTCGGGTGCATGGTATAACAGATCATTGCCATACCGTGCACCATGACGCTGATCCCAGAGACTACAACAAGGGATCAAGTGTTCTCTTGTAGTCTCTGGGATCAGCGTCATTGTGCACGGTATGACAGACCATTGCCATACCATGCACCATGACGCTGATCCCAGAGACTACAATAAGGGATCAAGTGTCCTCTTGTTGTGGTCTCTGGGATCATAGTCTTGGTGAATTGTATGACAGATCATTGCCATACAGTGCACCATAACGGTGACCCCAGAGGCTGTAGGAAGAGGACACTTGATCCCTTGCTGCAGTCTCTGGATTGAGCAGTGGCGATCGAGCGTCGTGGCATCTTCATTGTGGACTACGTCGGAGGCGATTGAGCGTTGTGGGACCTTCGTTGTGGACTACGTCGGATCTTTTTATAATAAAGATGGAGTCCGAATTGTGTCTGTGTTTTTTTTTCAAATAAAAAGATTTTTCTCTGTGTGTATTTATTGACTATTTACCGTACTAGAGATTCCTAATGGCGGGTCTAACATTGGCCCTATATTATGAATCTCGGGCTTAGTGCCAGCTGCCAATAAAAAGCTGGCATTAACCCCTTTATTACCCAGTTAGCCACCGGCACCAGGGCAACTGGAAGAGCGTGGGTACAACGCCAGAAAATGGCGCTTCAATGAATGCGCCATTTTCTGGGGCGGCTGCGGGCTGCAATTCGCAGCATGGGGGGCCCAGAACGCTTGGGCCTCTCTATGCTGAGGATTCCAGCCCCCAGCTGGCTAGTTGTACCTGGCTGGACCAAAAATATGGCGGAGCCCCACGTAATTTTTTTTCTAGAATTAGTTCTAGAAATTAAAAAAAAAAATGGGCTTCGCTGTATTTTTGGTTCCAGCCAGGTATGACGAGGCAGCTGGGGGTGGGTGGCAGTCCGTAGCTGCCAAGTTGTACCTGGCTGGACCAAAAATATGGCGGAGCCCTATGTCATTTTTTTTCTAGAAATAATTCTAGAAATAAAAAAAAAATAGGCTTCGCTGTATTTTTGGTTCCAGCCAGGTATGACGAGGCAGCTGGGGGCTGGTGGCAGTCCGTAGCTGCCAAGTTGTACCTGGCTGGACCAAAAATATGGCGGAGCCCTATGTCATTTTTTTCTAGAAATAATTCTAGAAATAAAAAAATAGGCTTCGCTGTATTTTTGGTTCCAGCCAGGTATGACGAGGCAGCTGGGGGCTGGTGGCAGTCCGTAGCTGCCAAGTTGTACCTGGCTGGACCAAAAATATGGCGGAGCTCTATGTCATTTTTTTTCTAGAAATTCAGGGGCACAGGTCCTAAAGGTTTATTTTTTTTAATAAACATTTATGTGCCATTGTTACCATCAAGGGTGTATGATTATGTTCATGGAGCTGAGGGGCATCATTTTAATGCAAGGTGTGTTGTGTGTTTAAACACATGCATAGTAGTATATTCACATGAACCCATTATTGTTAAATGGTTCCTTGAAGCGTAATCTCTTATGGTACCGGCACACACCGCAATCTCGCCTGGCGATATGTGGCGATCTGACATGCACGGTCACGTTTCTCGTGCCCGCCTCAGATCGCCGATGGCGGCTTCAGAATAAATGAGAGCTGCTGTTGTTCCCTGATTTCCTCGGGATGTCAGTTTTATGTGAGGAAAGAGTGAAGCTGCCACTGATTGGCTGCATGTCTCATGTGACATGGTCTGGGGGCACCAAAGGGGAATTTTGCACAGGGCGCAATTTAGCCTGAGGCCGGCCCTGTATGTAGGAGATGATGCGAGCTCAGTGCGTGAGTTCACATCAAAGGGTGGGAAGCGGCCAAGGGCGTACTACTACGTCCATGGTTGTGAAGGGGTTCATTTCTGCTAGGTTTCCACTAGAAGTTCAACTTTACAACTCACAACTATAGTCCTCATGATATTGATTATCCCAACAAAACAAATACAATAGAAATGACTTCTCACCATTTTTAAGGGTCTTATAGATTTTAGGCCACTCTCTTGGATTTGGCAGAGCTTACAACCTTCTTCCAAGGCGGTGACTGTGCCAGTATACTGAGGTTCTGTGTATGCCAGCCATCTGTAGAGAAAAGATGTATACTTATGTTTTATAAGAGCACACCCCACAGCTCCATATAACTTTAATTTTTCTGTATCTACAATTAAAATAAAAATAGACAAAGTGTAATAAAAGACAATTAAAGCTGCCTACTCCCTTTAGTGGATGAATTATTGCTTCAGTTCACAAAGTCAAGGTGTTAAGTGTTAATGGCTTTATAGTATGTGATGAAATACAAAACAATCAGTTAGGAAGTTTCATGTTAGGATGAGAGTCGAGAAGTCTTGGCTGACTGCAATAATAGGCAGAGACACATCCATCCAGCTCCGAGATGTGTCCATGCGTTCCCTTCAGAGAGCTCGACTGACATGATACGTTATGAGGGTTGGTTTACTGGTGGTTTTTTTGTACATTGAAGGGTTGTCTCACCTATTTCACATACCCTACTAGAGAATATGGATGTCTTAGATGAGGGTCTCAAGAGCGGATATCCATTATAAAGCAGTGGCTCACTCTGGGGGACCCAGTGTGGCTACAAGTAATACTTTGCTTCCCCTACTGTGATTGTGGTAGGAGAAATGTACAGCCAGATGCATCATTCCTGGCAAAATCAGACATTAAACAGGGAGTGATATCATTCACTTTAATGAAGAGATCACCGTTTTTGGGCTTCGGTTGTGGAAATGAAAAATCATCAATGGTATAAAATGAAGGTTTTTATTATACCAACACGTTTCAGTGCTGGACTGGCATCTTTTACCAGGCAAAATAAAAAAAACACAAATGTCCAATAGTGATACCCTAGAATAGCATGCGGTAGACTAGAGTGCATACTATAGTATCAGGAAAGAACAACAGCTCACCCACCAAACCCACCCAATGCGCGTTTCAGAAAAGCATCCTCAAGTTTGTGAATGTGAAGCGCTTCTTGGGTATATTGTGCGGATGGGCCTGTGTACTTTGCTGCATCCTTTCTCAGGGTGTCACTATCCACTTGGCACTCCAATCTAAATAACATATTATGTTTATTTGAGCTTCTGTACATACAAACTTATTATTTGTATATTACGGTATTTAGCTTTGCACATTTTATATATTTCCTTGTTGGCTGATGTAACTTGTGCCCTTTATTTACATTTTTGGGTCTTTCCGATCGGCTCAACCATACACTATATGGCAGAGGTCCCCAAATTCAGGCCTCAAGGCCCGCCAACAGTGCAGGTTTTCAGGATTTCCTTAGTATTGCACAGGGCTTGGAATCATTTCCTGTGCAGATGATCACATTAGCACCTGTGCAATACTAAGGAAATCCTGAAAACCTGCACTGTTGGCGGCCCTTGAGGCCTGGAGTTGGGGACCTCTGTTATATGGTATCGTATAGATCCAGGAGGAATAATAGAGGAGTATCACAATCCAGAGTTCTGAGAAAAGATTTCCCGAATAGTCTTTTCTTGAAGCACACATCCAGGGGCAAATACATGACTTTGAGGATAATATGTTTGTAATGGATATATGGTCTATGTTATACTACAGAATATTTTAATGCTATGAAATGGCAGGAGAAAAGGAGGGCAAAAATGTATACATATTTGAACAAGCAATACTTACACTCCTGAGTTAACCTCTAAAGAACGGGGGTGTTTACCAACCAAATTTTCTAATGAAGGAACTTCTGTACGTATGTAAATAGAGTCAGATACGTCCTGCAGGGAGGATACTACCACCTCCGGAAGATAATCCTATGGTGGATGAAAAACAAAGGTCTGTATTACGGTAGATTGTAATAGACCACACAGTAGATAGTATATAAAAGAAAGCTTAATATATATATAGATTAAATGAGCAAAATAAGCCGAAAAACATAGAGCCGAGGGAGAGCAAACACCAATTATTCACTGATGAAGGTGTTTTCTGTCCTGCTGATGATTCAATAAGACCGGAGAGCTCTATTTGAAGCAAATTAATGTGGTGGAACTATTAGCCTGCTCCACAAGGGAATTCTACTCACTTCCAAGCTCCACACCTCTGATTGTGATGATTAATTGTGCACATTTACATAGTGACATTGAGCCGAACCTCAGAATTGGAGAATCATTGTTGGAGTAATACAATGCGGTGACCGGGAGGAATTCAACTCTGTTCTATCCTTGTTTGAAGGTGATATCTCTGGCATTATTGAGAGGAAGATATTCATGATCGGGGCTGGTTTATGGTCACTTATATTTATTTTATCTGGTTACTGAGACTTGTGCAGAGAGAAATATACCAATAGATAGGTGTCAACTTGCTGTGGAGCATCATATCTAAAACCTGTAGACTCTACATGGATTGACATTTCTCAACAGACCCAATGGTATCTTGGCTTTACTACTCTCAACCAGTTATTGAAATATTGTTTCTGCCAATATATAGACAAATGTCTCCTATTTCCTTAAAGGATTTTTCTGAGACTTTAATATTAATGGTCTAGCACTTAGGAAAGGTAATCAGTATAAGATCACTGTAGGTCCAAAGTCCAGTAATCCCACTAATTAGCTGACTGAAGGGGTTGCTGTACACCAGACGTGTTGTGTCCATGACAAGCTGATTCCCATTTACAGAAGCCCCCAGACTACTATAGAAAATTGAAGCCATGGGTGAACCATACAAAGCCTTAACATTTTACAAATAATTGACAATTAGTAAGAGTTCATGGTCATTCCTTTATCAGGGTTTTGTTTTGTTCAGAGCCATAATGGTGCTTCCACAGAGATGTATAAGCCCTAAAATGTTTCTCGCCATATCTCCAATTTCATAAAGAAGCTTTATTTTTCCAATTTCATACAGAAGCTTTTTTTCTGTCAAATTCAATACAAATCCCTCCCAAAAAATTGCAGCATGCTGCACCTGACTCCACATATATAGAGGTTTTTATCTCCCAGCACTGCATTTTAGCAAAGAGTAAGGTTGCTTTCACGTTGCATTCTCCTACACGTTCAGTAGTCCCATCGATGCTTACGTTCCGAACCTCCCACAAAATGAGATTCAAACTTCTGCGTCAACAGGGCCACTGACTTTAATTGTGCAGACGGATTTATCGTGTACTCTTTCATGCACCATTTTCGGTAGTATATGTCTATTAGAGGAGGACACACAGGCGCCGTCTACTACGTGTGTCCACCTCCAGTAGATGTATACTCCCAAAAAAAGGTGCATGACAGAGTACATGGTAACTCTGTCTGTACCATTAAAATCAATGGCCCCATTGATGCATATGTCCAAATCCCGTTTTGCGCAGGTTGGACGAAAGCTCCAATAGAAACACTGAATGTGTAGGAGAACGTAATGTGAAACCATCCTAATGCTTTATAAAGAAGCCCAACAGGACCTCTACAGCAGTGCATGTCAGATCTACAGCTACTATTCGGGAGGTCTGCGCTGCTGTACGGGAGGTGTGTGCTGCTGCAAAAGAGGTGAGCGCTGCTGTTCAAAAGTTCTGCACTGTTACACCTCCCATAAAGCAGCACTCAATATCGGTATGTTCTGCTGCACGGGGCGGGGTGTTGCTGTACTGGAGGTGTGCGCTGCTGTACAGGGTGTGCACCGCTAAACAGGATCACTGACAGTGTGCTTTATCTTCAAAGGATCCTGAACAAAGCCGAATTACAGATATACTGTATATCATACAGATCCATATGACACAAATATAAATCTACATTGAACTTCCTTACATCTCGGCTTTGCTGTATGGCAGTAGGTGCAGATCAAATTCAGCATACTTTGTACTTAGTGGAATAGGAATCAACAGTATGAATGATTAAGTTTGCATAGGTACTAATGTAAACGCATATTCTAACAGAGCCCAATGTTGTAAAAGGGGAAAAATACTTGCAATGATCAATTTTACATTTTGCATCATGCAACAGGAATTACCACACATATATAATTTCTTACTAGATCACTAGGGCCACTCCGTGCATCTAGATAGCTGATAACCAATTTCTGACGGACAGAGCTTAAGGTCACCCATTTACTGCTAACTATGGCTCTTTGGCGGCCACATTGGTTTGGCAACCCTGGGTATCAGTTTTTCCCATCCACTC
>JARQOC010003973.1:0-12857 GCA_033576535.1 Allobates femoralis | reverse complement strand
GTTAGAAGAGTCTGAATACAATATTTCATTTCTCAGGCTATTGTGATTTCAACGTGATCATATTTTATCAGCAGTACATTAACAGTGTGTGACTACAGATCACTGCTACCTAGTACAGCAAATCTGTTTAACCCTTCTCTCCCTGGTCGGTTGCAGCTTACTCACAATGCACAGTGTACATAGGAAATTGCTAGTCAAGGGTGTGAGCGTGATTATATACAGTTTAACTCTTTGCTCTGCCATTTTCCATTGCTGAAAACAGGCATTCTATGAAAACTGCACCAAGCAGCCCAGCATGTGATACATTACTGGAATCAGACTTTCTCGTAGTATTTTATGGTACTATCAGAGTACAAAGCAAAAACCTTCTAGAAAACTTTCCTTTAACCCCTTCATGACCCAGCCTATTTTGACCTAAAGACCTTGGCCTTTTTTGCAATTCTGACCAGTGTCCCTTTATGAGGTTATATCTCTGGAACGCTTCAACCGATCCTAGCGATTCTGAGATTGTTTTTTCGTGACATATTGGGCTTCATGCTAGTGTTAAATTTAAGTCGATAATTTTTGCGTTTATTTGTGAAAAAATCAAAAATATGGCAAAAGTTTTGAAAATTTCACAATTTTCACATTTTTAATTTTTTTTTCTGATAAACCAGAGAGGTATGTGACAGAAAAAAGTTATTAAATAATATTTCCCACATGTCTACTTCACATCAGCACAATTTTGGAAAAAAAAAAATTTTTTGTTAGGACGTTATAAGGGTTCAAAGTTCATGAGCAATTTTTCATTTTTCAACCAAAATTTACAAAACCATTTTTTTTAGTGACCACATCACATTTGAAGTCCTTTTGAGGGGTGTACATGACAGAAAACACCCAAAAGTGACACCATTCCAAAAACTGCACCCCTCAAGCTACTCAAAACTGCATTCGAGAAGATTATTAACCCTTCAGGTGCTTCACAGGAACTAAAGCAAAGTGGAAACAAAAAATGGATATTTTAATTTTTTTATCAAAAATGTTCTTTTAGCCTCAATTCTTTCATTTTCACATGGGCAACAGGATAAAATGGATCTTAAAATGTGTTGTGCAAATTCTCCCGAGTACATCGATACCTCATATGTGGTCATAAACCACTGTTTGGGCGCACGGCAGGGCTCAGAAGTGAAGGAGCGCAATTTGACTTTTGGAGCTAATTTTACATTCAAAAAGTGAAATTGCGCTCCTTCCCTTCTGACCCCTGCCGTGCGCCCAAACAGTGGTTTATGACCACATATGAGGTATCGGTGTACTCAGGAGAAATTGCCCAACAAATTTTAGGATGAATTTTATGCTGTTGCCATGTGAAAACGAAAAAATTTAGGCTAAAAGAAAATTTTTGTGAAAAAAAAAGTTCTATTTCATTTTCACAGATCAATTTGTAAAGCACCTGGGGGTTCAATATGCTCACTACCCATCTAGATATGTTCCCTGGGGGGTCTAGTTTCCAAAATGGGGTCACTTGTGGGGGAGCTCCAATGTTTAGGCACGCAGGGGCTCTCCAAACGCGACATGGTGTCCGCTAACAATTTGAATAAAAATCAGCTCAAATTGTTAGCTGTAACCATGTTGTGTTTAGTGAGCCCCTGTGTGCCTAAACATTGGGGCTCCCCCACAAGTGACCCCATTTTGGAAACTAGACCCCCAAGGAACGTATCTAGATGCATAGTGAGCACTTTGAACCCCCAGGTGCTTCACAAATTCATCCATAAAAATGAAAAAGCACTTTTTTTTCCACAAAAAAATTCTTTTTTCATTATTATGGATCAATTTGTGAAGCACCTGGGGGTTGAAAGTGCTCACTATGCATCTAGATACGTTCCTTTGGGGGTCTAGTTTCCAAAATGGGGTCACTTGTGGGGGAGCTCCAATGTGGAGACGCACAGGGGCTCTCCAAACGCGACATGGTGTCCGCTAACAATTTGAATGCAAAATGAGCTCAAATTGTTAGCGGACACCATGTTGCGTTTGGAGAGCCCCTGTGCGTCTCCACATAGGAGCTCATCCACAAGTGACCCCATTTTGGAAACTAGACCCCCAAGGGAACGTATCTAGATGCATAGTGAGCACTTTGAACCCCCAGGTGCTTCACAAATTAATCTGTAAAAATGAAAAAGTACTTTTTTTTCCGCAAAAATCTTTTTTTTTCAATAATTTGTGAAGCACCTGGGGGTTCAATATGCTCACTACCCATCTAGATATGTTCCCTGGGGGGTCTAGTTTCCAAAATGGGGTCACTTGTGGGGGAGCTCCAATGTTTAGGCACACAGGGGCTCTCCAAAAGCGACATGGTGTCCGCTAACAATTTGAATAAAAATCAGCTCAAATTGTTAGCTGTCACCATGTTGCGTTTGGTGAGCCCCTGTGTGCCTAAACATTGGGGCTCCGCAACAAGTGACCCCATTTTGGAAACTAGACCCCCCAGGGAACGTATCTAGATGCATAGTGAGTACTTTGAACCCCCAGGTGCTTCACAAATTCATCCATAAAAATGAAAAAGCACTTTTTTTTCCACAAAAATTTATTTTTTCATTATTACGGACCAATTTGTGAAGCACCTGGGGGTTCAAAGTGCTCACTATGCAGCTAGATATGTTCCCTGGGGGGTTTAGTTTCCAAAATGGGGTCACTTGTGGGGGAGCTCCAATGTTTAGGCACACAGGGGCTCTCCATATGCGACATGGTGTCCGCTAACAATTGGAATTGTTAGCGGACACCATGTCACGTTTGGTGAGCCCCTGTGTGCCTAAACATTGGGGCTCCCCACAAGTGACCCCATTTTGTAAACTAGACACCCCAAGGAATGTATCTAGATGCATAGTGTGCACTTTGAACCTCCAGGTGCTTCACAAATTGATCTGTAAAAATGAAAAAATACTTTTTTTGTGGAAAAAAAGTACTTTTTTTTTTTATGGATCAATTTGTGAAGCACTTGGGGGTTCAAAGTGCTCACTATGCATCTAGGTACGTTCCTTGGGGGGTCTAGTTTCCAAAATGGGGTCACTTGTGGGGGAGCTCCAATGTGTAGGCACACAGGGGCTCTCCATACGCAACCTGGTGTTTGCCAACAATTGGAATTGTTAGCGGACACCAGGTCGCGTATGGAGAGCCCCTGTGTGCCTAAACATTGGAGCTCCCCCACAAGTGACCCCATTTTGGAAACTAGACCCCCCAGGGAACATATCTAGATGCACAGTGGGCACTTTGAACCACCATGTGCTTCACAAATTGAGACGTATAAATGAATAAAGAAACTTTATGTGAAAAAACATACTAGTCTAGTAGTTGCAATTCGCAGCATAGGGGACCCATGGGGCTCTGTCATATTTTTGGTCCAGCCAGGTACAACTTGGCAGCTACGGACTGCCACCAGCCCCCAGCTGCTTCGTCATACCTGGCTGGAACCAAAAATACAACGAAGCCTATTTTTTTTTTATTTCTAGAATTATTTCTAGAAAAAAAATGACATAGGGCTCCGCCATATTTTTGGTCCAGCCAGGTACAACTTGGCAGCTACGGACTGCCACCAGGCCCCAGCTGCCTCGTCATACCTGGCTGGAACCAAAAATACAGCGAAGCCTATTTTTTTTTTTATTTCTAGAAATATTTCTAGAAAAAAAATGACATAGGGCTCCGCCATATTTTTGGTCCAGCCAGGTACAACTTGGCAGCTACGGACTGCCACCAGCCCCCAGCTGCCTCGTCATACCTGGCTGGAACCAAAAATACAGCGAAGCCTATTTTTTTTTTTATTTCTAGAAATATTTTTAGAAAAAAAATGACATAGGGCTCCGCCATATTTTTGGTCCAGCCAGGTACAACTTGGCAGCTACGGACTGCCACCAGGCCCCAGCTGCCTCGTCATACCTGGCTGGAACCAAAAATACAGCGAAGCCTATTTTTTTTTTTATTTCTAGAAATATTTTTAGAAAAAAAATGACATAGGGCTCCGCCATATTTTTGGTCCAGCCAGGTACAACTTGGCAGCTACGGACTGCCACCAGGCCCCAGCTGCCTCGTCATACCTGGCTGGAACCAAAAATACAGCGAAGCCTATTTTTTTTTTATTTCTAGAAATATTTCTAGAAAAAAAAATTACGTGGGGCTCCGCCATATTTTTGGTCCAGCCAGGTACAACTAGGCAGCTGGGGGCTGGAATCCTCAGCATAGAGAGGCCCAAGCGTTCTGGGCCCCCCATGCTGCGAATTGCAGCCCGCAGCCGCCCCAGAAAATGGCGCATTCATTGAAGCGCCATTTTCTGGCGCTGTACCCACGCTCTTCCAGTTGCCCTGGTGCCGGTGGCTAACTGGGTAATAAAGGGGTTAATGCCAGCTTTTTATTGGCAGCTGGCACTAAGCCCGAGATTCATAATATAGGGCCAATGTTAGACCCGCCATTAGGAATCTCTAGTACAGTAAATAGTCAATAAATACACACAGAGAAAAATCTTTTTATTTGAAAAAAAAACAGACACAATTCGGACTCCATCTTTATTATAAAAAGATCCGACGTAGTCCACAACGAAGGTCCCACGACGCTCGATCGCTCCGACGTAGTCCACAACGAAGGTCCCACGACTCTCGATCACCTTTGCTTTCAGATCGCTACTCTGGAGCCCGATCCGCCAGCATGGTGATCGAGCTGCAGAAAGTGATCTGACACCCCGGGCGCAGTGACCTATTATGTGCATCACTGCGCCTGGGCTGCCAGATCACTTTCCGCAGCTCGATCCCCATGCATGGAGATCGAGCTGCGGAAAGCGATCTGGCAGCACAGGCGCATTGACCCACTATGTGCATCACTGCGTCCGGGCTGTCAGATTGCTTTCTGCAGCTCGATGCCCATGCAGGGAGATCGGGCTGCAGAGCAGCGATCTAAGAGCCTGGGCGCAGTGACCCACTATGTACATCACTGCGCCTGGGCTGCCAGATCGCTTTCCGCAGCTCGATCCCCATGCATGGGGATCGAGCTGCGGAAAGCGATCTGGCAGCACAGGCGCATTGACCCACTATGTGCATCACTGCGTCCGGGCTGTCAGATTGCTTTCTGCAGCTCGATGCCCATGCAGGGAGATCGGGCTGCAGAGCAGCGATCTAAGAGCCTGGGCGCAGTGACCCACTATGTACATCACTGCGCCTGGGCTGCCAGATCGCTTTCCGCAGCTCGATCCCCATGCATGGGGATCGAGCTGCGGAAAGCGATCTGGCAGCACAGGCGCATTGACCCACTATGTGCATCACTGCGTCGGGCTGTCAGATTGCTTTCTGCAGTTCGATGCCCATGCAGGGAGATCGGGCTGCAGAGCAGCGATCTAAGAGCCTGGGCGCAGTGACCCACTATGTGCATCACTGCGCCTGGGCTGCCAGATCGCTTTCCGCAGCTCGATCCCCATGCATGGGGATCGAGCTGCGGAAAGCGATCTGGCAGCACAGGCGCATTGACCCACTATGTGCATCACTGCGTCCGGGCTGTCAGATTGCTTTCTGCAGCTCGATGCCCATGCAGGAAGATCGGGCTGCAGAGCAGCAATCTAAGAGCCTGGGCGCAGTGACCCACTATGTGCATCACTGCGCCCGGGCTGTTAGATAGCTTTCTGCAGCTCGATCCCCATGCATGGGGATCGAGCTGCGGAAAGCGATCTGGCAGCCCAGGTGCAGTGATGCACATAGTGGGTCACTGCGCCCGGGGTGTCAGATCACTTTCTGCAGCTAGATCCTCAGAATCCAGCTGTAGGAAGTGATCTGACAGATCCAGTACAGTGATCCACAGTGATCACATAATGGTCACTGTGGATCACTGTGCTGGATCTGTCAGATCACTTCCTACAGCTGGATCCTCAGGATCCAGCTGTAGAAAGTGATCTGACAGATCCAGTACAGTGATCCACAGTGATCACATAATGGTCACTGTGGATCACTGTGCTGGATCTGTCAGATCACTTCCTACAGCTGGATCCTCAGGATCCAGCTGTAGAAAGTGATCTGACAGATCCAGTACAGTGATCCACAGTGATCACATAATGGTCACTGTGGATCACTGTGCTGGATCTGTCAGATCACTTCCTACAGCTGGATCCTCAGGATCCAGCTGTAGAAAGTGATCTGACAGATCCAGTACAGTGATCCACAGTGATCACATAATGGTCACTGTGGATCACTGTGCTGGATCTGTCAGATCACTTCCTACAGCTGGATCCTCAGGATCTAGCTGTAGAAGTCATCTGACAGCTCCAGCACAGAGCTGTCAGATGCGAGCGGCCGGGAGAAGAGGAGGAGGAGCGGGACGCAGCCGTGCACCGGGTGCAGGATGGAGCGCGATCGCCGGAGGGGTGAGTGGGAGAAGCGATCGCCACTCCGGTGGTCGGGGGGGGCAGGCAGGGGGAAGAGGGGGGGGTGACAGGGGATGGGGGGGCACTCACAGGAAGCGGGGGCAGGCAGGAGCAGGCGGGCGGCAGGAAGAGGAAGCCCGCGGTAGGGACAGGAAGCGGGCGCAGGGACAGGAAGCGGGGGGGGGGGTAAGAAAGATGAAGAGGGGGCAGGATAGAGAGGTGGGGGACAGTGGGGCACTTAGAGGATGCCAGGGTAGCAGATCGGAGGGTAGGGAGAGCAGGGGCAGGCAGGGAAGCATGACAGGCGCGGTGATTTTCACTTTCACTTTTGAGCGCCAATCACCGCGCCTGTAGCCGGGGGGGTGGGGGTGGGGGCAAATCGACCCCCCATGGGGTGTTGTACAACACCCCATGTACCTGCAGGCCGAATGACAGGTCAGTGAGACCCTCACTCGGCCTGCAGGAGCCCGATCAATCCATGGCCCACCCCCTGGGCCAAGGGTCGGGAACGAACTTGTTTCCATGGCCCAAACGGTGGGCCAAGGGTCGTGAAGGGGTTAAAGGGAATCTGTCAGGTCAAACATCCAAATGTAACTGATATCATTTTCTAATTCATTGGTGAAACTTTTTCTATTCATGTATTTCTATTATTTATACTTCCCCTTATACTGTGTAAACTGCAAAATAAAAGATTAATTCTGTCAATCACAGTGAGTCATCACTTAATTCTCTGCAGCCCACTCTCAAGGAAATGAACATTCATGTAGTGAGATCACTGCACTAAATTACCCTAATCTGGGTCTGTATCTGGTGTGTGTAGGTCTCCAGGTGCAGGCACAGTGCAGAGGAGAAAGGAGGGGGAGTAGGTATGTGCTCTTAGCAGCTGCACCTCTGACATCTTCATTGTGTGTATCTGTGCCATATGTGTAGTGTGCTCTGAGATATTCTTTGTGTTTATATGAACATTTGATCATTTGCTCAGCATATACACATATTACATGTATGCAGGAAAACCAATGTTCATGTAAACAGATAGAAATCACTTACAGACTGCGCACTGTAGTACAAAAGTTGGAGCACAAAACACCTCCCCCCTCTACTATGTCTACCTTCTTCTCCAAAGGAGACTTCAGAAGCCTGAGATTTTTAGTGTAACTAGCACAGAGGGGAGGGACAGAATAACAGTTTAGATAGGTGTGGTTATTTAAATAACATTTACATACTGTGGACTACTCGGGAGTGAAAGTAAAGGACTGGACTAGTGCAGTCAGCTGCCTGCTGGGTGTGAATGTACTTATAGCAAGAGAACCACAAAGGGTACAGTAATGATTTTTACATATTATGAGAGGCCTGCCTAAGCTCTATTCAAGGGTACTATTAGTATCATACTGAAAAATGAACTGATAGAGTCCTGTTAAAAATTGACCTTTACATGTGAAATTTTATTAGGGCTATAGTCTTGAAGAAGGCTGTGTTTATCTCATACTGTCATTGTTGTTTGATAAACTCCCTTTACACATACCTTATACTGGCACGTAAGGTGAGAAAGAGTGAGAGAGATAGGGGGAGAGAGAAAAAGTGAAATCGAAAGAGAATATTCTACTTTTAAGAACAAAAATCAGAAAAGTTTTTCTTTTTAAAAACAATATTTTCAATTTAATTGTTTAGTAAAGGCAATATCACATAATACTTTAATATTTATTTCTTTTGTGGGATAAAAGTATACATCCAAAAATATTGAATGGAAAATTGTGCTTTAAAACAGTACAGTTTTCTTTTTTTTACACGGGATTGTATTGTTTTTCCAAGTAAATGTCCAGCAAATCAGCTTGCATATGAGGTGCACAGTTAATTGTTTCTCCTTATTCCTTAGAGTACAGAATCATGTGCTTCACTTTATTTAGCAAAGGCACCCATGTAGTTCTTCTTCATATAATAGTAGACTGTGAACATCCAGGCCGGTCTGACCTCTATGCAGGATTCACCTCTATGCAGGATTACTTCAAAAGTCACATAGGAACTTCAAGGCAGTATTGTATTCCCTCATACCCTGGAAGATGCGCTATAGGCCATTAAACTGTTCAATATACCACAATGATGTCTGGGCAGAACCGTGAAGCAAATGTGAAGTAGCGAAAGGCTATTCTGGTGTGAGAAAACACATAGTTCATTCAGCTCCACAAACAGATGTTGCTACTGGATTGACATGTGGAACTAGCTCCTGCTGGAGAAAGGTAGAGTTTGCCATTAGGACAAACACACAGCTCATAAACAGTCTGTCGAGGGCCTACCGAGCCTGTAGATGAAGGTGTAAAAGAACCTTGTGGTAAATTGGCTAGTCTGATGCTGTCAGCATCTAAAAATATCTGTAAAAAAAGAATGAAATAACATTATACTACCTTCTCAGTTATTAATAATACATATAGACTTACGTCTTCATCATTCATTTCATTTTTAATCTATTCCCATTGCGACAGATATATAAAATAGAAAGAGCCATGAAATCTACCATTACAAAAACTTAAGAAAGATTAGCTTGGTCAAAAAAGCTCAGTGAATTTGATTTGGCAATGGAAAGATCACCTCTTTTGTAACAAGTCAGTTTATGAAGCTTCTTCCCCTTAATTATTCTACAATCATCTGTGAGTTAGGCTAGGGTCAGACCAACGTTCAGCATTGCGATCAGGGGGTTCTATCCAAAACTAAGAATTTTTCAGCATTAGCCTAGGATCACGTTTGGGATAATCGATCCATTGGAGGTATGCTTTAAAGGATCCTGTTTTTCCCTTGCCATTTTTGTGGCATTTTTTCTCAACTTTAGCAGTAGCGTTAACGCCTGCGTTAACGCATGGTAAATATATGTACCATGCATTAATGCAAGCGTTTCCCATAGACTCCCAAGTTAGAAAAAAGCTAGCATTTTTGCAAACGCCCCCAAAAACGCTGCTTGCCGTGTGTTTGGGTGCTTTTGCAAAAATGCATAGCAAAAAATGCATTGCACTTTTGCAATGCATTTTTTTACATGGGAGCCTATAGATGTGTTAACGCTAGCATTTTTTAACATTTCAGCACGAAAAAAAACGCTAGCTTTTATTGCATCCATGGCGCTAATGTGACTATAGCTTTAGTGTTACCAGAAAGGTAAGGCTAGGGTCAGACTTCCAAATTTCTCACATTTTTGTAAAATTTCTGTTATGATCATTAGATTTTTCTTTTCTATTACAATGTTAATAAAAGCCATTTAAACTGGGTCAGACTTACGTCTGCGCTGAGCTTGGGGAATCTGTTAAAAACTTAGTGGCATGCAGAAACATAGCGTTAATAGCATGTAACGCTCTGTGCCACCTGCTCTATGCATCACTATGGTTACCCGATGTTTAGCGCAGTGTTTTTTTAACATGGGAGTCTAGGGGCAACGCATCCATTAATGCATGGTACATGTATGTACCATGCGTTAACGGATGCATTAATGGATGCATTAATGCATGGTATATACATGTACCATATGTTAACGCATCAGTTAATTGAACCAACAAGTATGCACACATGCCATGAAAATGGCAAGGGAAAAAGGATTCTTTAATGCATCCTGCAAACGGATACAAGCTCCCAAGTGTGACCCTAGCCTAACAATGCGTTAACTCTGTCAATGCAATCCTATGGCAGACGGAACCTGAGCGCATTGCTTCACGCTGCTGGAGTTTCAAATCTCCTGCTTTTTCCAAGCGCATCACAAGATGCGTGCTTCCATGTCATGTGTTGCTCTTGGAAAAAACTCGAGATATTAAACTCCAGCAGCGTGAAGCCGGCATTTGCAATGCGGACGGGTTCTGTCTGCCATAGGATTGCAATGACAGTGTTAACGCAGTGTTACCTTTCTAGTAACACTGCACTAATGCTGAAAAATTCTAAGTTTTAGATGGAACCCCCTGGATGCAATGCTAAACGCTGATCTTACCCTAGCCTCAGCCCTCGTTGACAACAGGTTTTATATGGTATATGAAAAACTGACCGAGTTTCATCACTGATTGACTTCAGATTTTCATTAGTGTCATCAGTACGGTCAGAGTTTCAACAGATTTTCACTGATGAGAAAAAAAAGTGTCTCCACCTTCTATCAGGTAGTGAAAAATAGGCAACACACCTATGGCATCCTTTTTAACTGACGAAGACTTGCATTGCCAATTTTGGTCCAACTTTTGTATCAATATCGGACGTGTCTGCAATTTTGCATGGAACACTCGGTCCAAGGAAAAAAATCTGACGTAGAAAATCCCCATAGGCCTTGTTCACACACAATTTGCTTTTTTTTAGCACTCAAAAAACCACTTGCGTTTTTCTAAGGTTCCAAAAAGTGTCCCTTGAGTGTCTGAAAGGTTTAGGAACGTTTTTAGACTTAGTCATTTTTTCAACAAAAACGCTAGCGTTAACGCAGGGTGCCTAAATGTGCCATTTATAAATACATGCGTTTCCCATAGGCCCCATGTTATAGAAACGCATTGCGTTTTTTTACAGCACCCAAAAACGCTGCAAGCAGCGTTTGTTAGACTGGGGGAAAAAAACGCAAGTGTAATGAAAAAACGTAGCTACACTCAATTGCACCCTGCGTTAACGAATCTGCGTTTTTTTTAACAGCTACAAAAATGCAGAGAAGCCCAAAAAAGCTGATATGTGTGAACAAGGCCATAGACTGTCATAGGTAAGTGCACTATCTGTAAAAACCACATATAGCACTTGTATGTCTGAAAATGATGTGTGAATGAGGCCCTATGTTATTAAACAGTCAAACTGTTTATGGACTATACCAACCATGTAATATTACAGAGGAGCAGAACATGAAAAGTAACAGAACGGGGTCACCGAATGTTGAGACTGAGGTGCATATTAGAGATGATCAAATATGCCAAGATCTGAATTGATCAATTAATGCACATTTTAAAGAGAAGTTCTATTTGCATCAAAGCTAAAGGGGATGTCCAGAATTAATAAAACATTACTACATTCTTTAAAAAATAGTGCCACCCCTGTCTACAGATCGCATGTGGTATTACAGCATAGGCCCATTCCCTTCAATTGAGTTGAGCTGTAATATCTGAAACAACCTGTAGACAGTGGTGGCGCTATTTTTGAAAGAAATCAGTCATGTTTATAGAATTCTGGACAATTCCTTTAATTGATGCTAATGAAGTCTTCTTTATTTTTCTTTGGGATCTCTCCAGATGCCTAATTGTAATAAATGTATGATGTAAAAAAAAAGGCAAATAGAAGAGGTTTAGCAGACCAGTAGCACAGGCTGCAGCAGCATCGGGACAGATAACTGGTGAGGTAAGTATCATTATTATTATTATTGTTATTATTATTATTATTATTACTATTATTATTATTATCTTTTTTAACCCCTTTTGGCCCTCTAAGGTTCAGCAAATTGGTCATTGCATCTGGACAACATATTGCTGACTTCATGAGGAACCCAAAACAACCAACATTCTCCATGATGTGAGTGAATACAAGTGATAAAAATAGTTTCTATTAAGCATAGATTAAAAGACATACATGTATCTAACATAGCAAACAGAAATATATTCACGGTTGAGCTAAAAGGAAATCCCATTTTAAATAAGCGAAAAATACTTGAACAACAATATTTGCAAGAATTTCCAGGGTTTTTTTTTAACTCTGTATTCAATAAAAACTAGTTTTATCATTTCTTTTTCCTTTAGTCCTGGCACATTTTTGTTGTTTGGTAGTTTTAGGTTAACATGCATTCATGAGGATTAAATTACAAAAAATCTGTATTCTGAAGAATATAATTTTTGGTAAAACTGGAGAAGTCCATCCTACTGAAAAAATAAAATGATAGGCATAGGCATCCAGGACCAAGTAGCAGAAAGGCTGGTGTCACACTTGAGCCCTGGATCCGTTAAAACCATCAGTTTTTCAACTTAGAATTTGAGAAAAACGGATGGTTTTAATGGATCCATAGGGTCCCATGCAAAAAAAGCAAAGTCAAAATGCACTGCTAAAAAACACTATGCGTTTTTTCCTCCACCCAAAAACGCTGCATAGCGTTTTTTAACATGAGACCCTATGGGAAACGCATTTGTTAACGCATGGTAAATATAGGTACCATGTGTTAACGCATAGCGTTTTTTGGATGCAAACATAGCAATCTCCAAAAACTGAATCAGGTTTGGACGAGGCAGAAAAACAGACTGCAAAATGTGACCCTAGCCAAAGCCCAATGTCAAATATCAGATAAAGTGGTAGAAAGCACAATGCCTCTGATCTCACAAGTAGGTAAATATGGTCTTTTAGGTTTTGGTTAAACATGTAGTAAAAACATTGTTAGCATTAGTACTGACCTCTCCATCTGTGGATTGTAAATGAAGCTCTTTTCTACAGCTTGCTCTAAATTCTCCTGCTACAGCACTGATTTCTACTCCCTTTGGTGCTTCCATTGTTAACGATCTTGTTGGAGATTCAAGTCTAG
>JARQOC010003972.1:0-12865 GCA_033576535.1 Allobates femoralis | reverse complement strand
AAAGCAAAAGAGATGCTTCAGGACATGAAGAATGCAGGAGTCATTAGGGATAGCTGTAGTCCCTGGGCCGCACCACTAGTCCTGGTTAAAAAGAAAGATGGTAGTATGAGGATGTGTGTAGATTATAGGCAAATCAACAAAGTCACACACAAGGATGCATACCCGTTACCACGCATAGAAGAGTCACTAGCTGCACTCAAGTCTGCCAATTACTTCTCCACATTAGATCTTACTAGTGGGTACTGGCAGGTTGCCGTTGCAGAGGAGGATCGTGAGAAGACAGCTTTCACTACTCCATGGGCTTATGCGAATTCAACAGTATGCCATTCGGTTTGTGCAATGCCCCAGGAACATTTCAGAGACTTATGGAATGTTGTTTGGGCCATAAGAACTTTGAGACTGTCTTGTTATACCTTGATGATGTCATTGTCTACTCTCAGACCTATGAAGATCACCTCCAACACCTGAGTGAAGTGTTTGAGTCACTGTCCAAGTACGGGATGAAACTGAAACCGTCCAAGTGCCACCTGCTGAAGCCCAAGGTCCAATACCTAGGACATGTGGTCAGTGCCGAAGGCGTAGCACCGGATCCGGATAAGGTCACCGTCATCAAGGACTGGCCAGCACCCATCAACCACAAGGAGGTACGTCAATTCCTAGGACTGGTCGGGTACTACGACGATTCATCAAAGGCTACACCAAGATAGCCGCCCCCATGCAAGATCTCTTAGTAGGTCAATCCAAAAACGGCAAGATCAGGGGACCCCCGTTCCACTGGGGCCCAGAGCAGGACAAGTCCTTCCAGACGTTAAAAGATGCTTTAACTGGAGAAGAAATCCTGGCTTACCCTGACTACAATCTACCGTTTCTGTTGTACACTGACGCAAGTAATGAAGGTTTAGGAGCAGTCCTATCTCAACGTCAGCAGGGCAAGGAGAAGGTGATAGCCTACGCAAGCAGAAAGCTCCGTCCCACAGAAAGGAACCCGGAAAACTACAGCTCCTTCAAGCTGGAGTTCCTGGCCCTGGTCTGGGCGATCACAGAGCGTTTCAAGCATTACCTGGCATCCGCCCCGTTCACAGCTTTCACAGATAACAACCCTCTAACACACTTAGAGACTGCAAAGCTGGGAGCCCTAGAACAGCGTTGGGTAGCAAGACTCGCTAACTACGACTTCACTGTAAAGTACCGGGCAGGTCACAAGAACGGCAATGCTGATGCCCTGTCCCGAATGCCTCATCTTTCTGAAGAGGGAGAAGACATAGATGACCTGGAAGAGATTGAACTACCCGCTTTCCACCGTTCCGGTACAGCAACATGTCATCAGAGAAACCAGACACGTGTAGAGAGGACCGTGAACCCATTACCTCACCATGACTGGAAGGAGGCTCAAGCCAACGACCCAGATGTCAGCCTGGTAAGGGATCTCATCACTCAAGAGCACGCCAATATGGACTCTGATGCCTCACCAACTGCTAAACGCCTGTGGAAGGAGAAAGGAAGGTTGTTCGTCTACCAAGGTAAACTATGCAGAAGATACCTCAATCCAAGAACCCATGAACTCATCTGGCAGATTGTAGTTCCCAAGACTGAAGTCCAAATGATCCTTGAAGCATACCATGATGATGCAGGACACTTTGGATGGAAGAAGCTGGAGAGGACTCCTGAAGGATCGGTTCTACTGGGTCGGGATGCGAGGTTCCATTGACAAATGGTGTTAAAAACTGTGGACCATGTCACCTTCGAAGAAAAGACCATCTAACTCAGAAAGCTCCGTTGCAACCAATTGTTACCACCAAACCTCTTGAAATAGTTGCTCTCGACCACGTGAAGCTTACCCCAAGTCGAACCGGGTACACCTACGCTCTCACCATCGTCGATCACTACTCAAGATTCCTGGTAGTCGTTCCAGTTAAGGATTTAACTGCTGAGGTAGCAGCCAAAGCGTTCCAGAGTTACTTCTGTCGCCCTCATGGGTATCCAGACCAGGTCTTAACTGACCAAGGGCCAGCCTTCGAATCAGCTCTTTTCCAAGAATTCTTAGGGCTGTATGGGTGTAAGAAAATCCGCACCACACCTTATCATCCTCAGACGAACGGTTTTATGTGAGAAGATGAACCACATAGTCATTGACATGCTCAAAACCTTACCAGTTGAAGAGAGAAATCAATGGCCAGAGAAACTTCCAGATCTCGTGGACATCTACAACCACATACCTGTCAGTTCGACAAATTACACACCTGCTTACTTGATGAGAGCAAGACCAGGTAAACTGCCTATTGATTTGCAGATGGGAACCATTGAACCCACAGAAGATTCTTCTGATGAAGACTGGGTCAGCCAACGCCAAGAAAAGTACAGAAAAGTACAGGAAAGCGTGGAAAGGAACCTTGAAATCAGTAGAACCAAACAAGAAAAAGACTTTAACAAGCACGCCTCAGCTGAACCGCTAGCTATAGGTGATGTAGTGCTGAAAAGAAAAAGAAAACCCAACAAATTGGATAACAGTTGGGAATCCGTACCCTACACCGTTATGCCGTCACACTTTGATAACTCAAAAACTTGTGTTATTAGCAAAGACAATGGGAATACTATTGCGACTGTTTCCAGGGATCATTTGAAGAAATGTCCGCCACAGTTAATCCCACAAGCAACCAGTTACCCTACTGTAACTCAAGATGAAGAAACCAAAGAAAATCTAGTCCTTACAGAAATTGGATACTTACCAGCTGATTGGCCACAAATAGGTGATGCATTCCTCATACCAGTTATGCACTTCTACCAGCCTACAGAAGATCAGCCAAAACCAAATCCAATCCAACAAGTCCAACAACAAGAAGAAGTTCAAGTGCAAGATTTGCAGCCTGTTATCATGGAACCAGAGATTCCTGTAATCGGTCAGCCTGCTAGTCCCACAGTAAGAGAAGCCTTTCCTAATCAACTACCTACAGAGGTCAGTCCAGTTGATAGACTCCGCACTTACTATGGTCTTACACAAAGCAGACATAGAGAAGTACCAACCACTTCGTACACTACACCAACAGCTTTTGAAACACCCACACTACGCAGATCCACACGTAGTACATTAGGTCAACCCCCACACAAGCTTGGAGAATGGGTTTAAAATGTAGTGGAAAATGTAACCTGTAAGTGTTGTAAATATTAACCAGTTTTCAAAAACCTGTAAAAAGTAGTGTACAGAAGGGTGGAGGAACTGGGCTATGTCCCAAGTATACTAAGTTGGGGACAGAAAGCGCCTGGTAAGGTATAGAAGGTTAGTACCGGCCTCCCAAGCAGAGACACCTGTAGGGAATGTATAAAGTTTACCGTGTATCCCTGGACTTTACCTTTTTCCCTTTCCATAAACTTTGAACAATTGTCACAGGACTTGTGTGACCACTAACTTTACCTTTTTCCAGCCTGCGGCAGAAGGACTAGTGCCGTACGGACTGCTTTTCAAATTTTCCACATTTTTCACTTCCTTTTCAGTGATTTTTGTGCTGTTTCTTTAAGACTTTGTAAATTGAATGTTATTAAAATGCTTAGTGTTAAGTTGTAAAAATAACCTTTTGCTCAGCCGGGAGAACTGAGGTTAACTAAGGGGGAATGTGGCACCCTGGCACCTGTTGGGCACCACAGAAATCCTTAGGCACAATGGAGTAAGTAACAGCACAGCAAAACCACAACACAAACAACACTTAGAACACCTGGTTTCACCCCAAGCCTCTAGGGGGAGCTAACACTGGTGACTTCTAACCAGTTCCCCCTATAAAAAGGGTCTTGGAGGGAGAAACTTCAGAGTGTGGTAGACGCTACAAGAGCTGCCTGCCTGTGTGAAACCTCCACCCTATGAGGAACACACTAGGCCCTGCTAGCCTGTTAGCCAGTGGAGATCCCTGCAATTGGGATAATAGGAAGAAGGAGATCACCTCTCAGGAATACAGAGTTAATCCAACTCTTTCCAAACCATCCGGTTACTGGAACCGAAGCTGTGGAAGCTACAAAGCCCTCACAGAGAACCAGCACATCCAACAGGAGGTTTAGCCACCTGTTCCACCTGATGCACCTACCCACGAGAGCCCAGGGAAGAGTACTGATCCTGCTCAGACCCTTTTACAGTGCCTCAGTGCTGATAACCAGGTGAAGCAAGTTCCATTGAACACCCTGCCCGGTCCGGCTGGATTCCACGTCCACCCGACCTTAGCACCAGAAGTAGAGAAAGGAAGCCTAACACTGCTTGCTGTGAAACTCCATAAGTGCCAACTTCACTATCCCGGTCCGAGTGTACCTGACTACCATCCAGTAAAGGTACCTAAAAGAGACTTTGTGTGGTTGTGCATTACTCCAGGATTCAGCGCGCAGCGTCCCGCAGCTGCCTCACAACATCTTGCGCAGCTCCCGGCTCCGGGGATTCCCGCTCATCCTGTGGGGAGCGTTCCATCTCGCTGTGTACCATCCCCCGGAGACCCGAACAGCGCTGGTACCGTTACCAGAACACCCGCAGGTGGCGTCACGAAGACAAATCACCCCACTGTTCCGCCATTCCCCTATTGATCTGGACCACCGGGCCTACACCACCGCAGGCGCGGTTCCGTGACTGGAGGAGAAACAACGCCCGCTACGTGTACCCCCCGGCTACGGTGAGTCACCTAGATACCCGACGTGTACCTTAGTTACCAGCCCTCCTCCGCTCACCGGCTGGTATCTAAGGTACACAGCGGGTAACTAGGGTCCCTAGTTACCCGCTGTGTACCACCTCGGATGACCCTCATACACTGTTAATATGTGCCCCTGCAGCCTAGTAAACCATTAGCAGCACTGTTTTTGTGTGAAAAGTGGCTGCAGTAGAAGTGAGATAATGATTTTATAAACTTACATGCCTGCGTACTTGAGGGCGTCTCCCTGTGTGTGCTGGGACTTGTTGGCTGTGCTCATCATGCCTGCTCTCCCCCTCCCTTATGCACGCCCCCTCTCAGCCTGCTATACTGTGTGAGGCTGATTGCGTCATAAAGGGGGTGGGGCTACCGGGATGCCGCGATTTAGCCCCGACCCTTTATGACGAGTTCAGCCTCACATCACTATAGCAGGCTGAGAGGGGGCGTGCATAAGGGAGGGGGAGAGCAGGAATGATGAGCACAGCCCACAAGTCCCAGCACACACAGGGAGACGCCCAGAAGTACACAGGCATGTAAGTTTATAAAATCATTATCTCACTTCTACTGCAGCCACTTTTCACACAAAGGCAGTGCTGCAAATGGTTTACTAGGCTGCAGGGGCACATATTAACAGTGTATGAGGGTCATCCGAGGTGGTACACAGCGGGTAACTAGGGACCCTAGTTACCCGCTGTGTACCTTAGATACCACCCGGTGAGCGGAGGAGGCTGGTAACTAAGGTACACGTCGGGTATCTAGGCAGCGCGCGCTGCCTAGATACCCGACGTGTACCTTAGTTACCAGCTCCCAGCGCTTGTGAGAGGCGCTGGGAGCTGGAATATCGCTACTCCCGGTGTCACACGCAGCGATGCTGCGTGTCCACCGGGCGACAATCGCCAGGTTTTAGAGCAGGTTCTAAAACCTGGCGATCATCAACCAGCGATTTATCGCTGGTTGATTCAGTATGTCACACGTGTCAATATCGCTGCAACGTCACGTGCAGCCGATATCGTGCAGACGATATTGACGCGTGTGACAGGCCCTTAACACTTCCACAAGAAGATCTTCTGATGTGTAAAGGACCATTGCACGTCATCTACAACATTAACAAAGACTTCATTTTAATTTCCTTAGCACACCTCCATTTCATTATTCCAGCAGTATTTTGTATTTAAATGTCTCAGTAACTCATTTGTAATATTGTCTGATGAAGGAGTCTTGAGCTCTGAAAGCTTACAAATATCATTTTTCTTGTTAGCCAATAAAGGTATCACTCCTATAATTTTCTCAAACTTTTTTTGTGACTTAAGTATTTACATCGATTTCTCTGGCTAACACGGTACCACAATATTATTTTGTATTGTACTCTCAATTATTTAGAGTATAAATTAAAGCTTTTTGAACAGCTCAAATGATAACAGTATTTTTTTCAAAAATAATAAAACACAGTGTACTGTTTCAAATTATGCACAGCATATTTTACAAAAAAGTATTGGGTGTAAAGAACTGAAAATGGTCGTTTTTTGAATTTGCATCATTAAGAGGGAGTCTTGCCACATTTACAAAAAAAAACTTGTGATGTAGGAAAGTTACATGTGAACACTGTATATAATAATGTTTTTTTATATCCATTCAACATTTAAACTCTTTAAAGCTGTTCCAGTAAAAAAGATGTTAACATAGGATGTCACCTTCACAATTCTTGCATCCATTGAACTTGTGAATTTTTGGATATTTGTTGCTTGAATTTCTTTGACAGATGTCAGAAATGCTCCCTCTTTGGATGTGTACTGCCTCCCACCCTCAGATCTTTTTTTTTTGTGTATACCCCAAATGTTCTATGGAGTTGACGTGAGAGAAGGCTGGTGGATGCCACATGAGTTTCTATTCTTTTATGCCCATAGCAGCTAATGACTCAGAGGTACTCTTGCAGCATAAGATAGTGCATTGTTATGCTTGATGATGATTTCACTCTATTTGCTACCAAAAATTCATAAAAACCCAAACACCCCGGCCATCCTATTGTCTCTGGCATAGTAGTGCAATGCAATACAACTTTTAAGTTTATTGAATTCTATTAACACCCTCTGGTACAGACGCTACCCTTCTATGGCAAGGACATGTCAGACGTCCTGCGATGTCTGGATGGTCTGAGTTTGGATAAAGGGGTATCACTGGTGACAATTGATGTAGAAGCACTATACACCAGTATTGGAAATAAATATGGCGTACAGGCTGCTAGATACTATTTGGAAATTAGTAATTGGGATGTGCAGTTGAGCTCCCTTATCTTTGCGCTCCTGGAGTTTCTACTAACTTACAACTTTTTCGTGTTCGGGGTCAGGTTCTCCAGTGGCACTGCGATGGGAGCGGTGTGTGTGCTCTATCATATGCCAACCTCTTCCTGGGTCTCTGGCAGAGAGAGATATTCAGTGGCCAGGTGTATGCCTCCCATGCCCATTGGTGGCTCCACTACATTGACAATGTTTTCATCATCTGGGGGAACCATCCCCGAACTCAAAGGCTTTATTAACCAGCTTAACTCTAATTACCTTACCATGAATTTAACCTACAAATATCATAACTCAAAAATTTTTTTTTTTTTGGACATCATTAAAGTGTTTATTCAACATGGAGGGAGAGCCAAAACAAGGATTTATAGGAAAGACACATCTGTCAACTCTCTTCTTCATGCTTCCTAAGCGCATACGTCTTCCACCATCAGAGCAATCCCTGTGAGACATTTCCTGCACCTGCGGAGGATATGTTCTCAGGAGTCCACCTTCGAAGACTGCACAGGGGACATGCGGGATAGATTTAAGGTCCGAGGATACAGTGGGAGGTGCATACTTTGGTACATAGTCACTATGTAAGAAAACTATTATATCCATTTAACATGGATCCATCTACCTCCCTGTACACCTAAATAAACACTTTATAAAGTTTTCCTCCCTGTATGTAAATGAATACTCACATGGGTCTTGTCACTGTGTCCGGACCTCACTCCTCTTCGGTCTTCCCCGCCTCTTCTATGTACTCAGTGCCTCCTTTTCTCTCCTTGTAGCTGTGACAACCACCCGCTGTGAGGTCGAGCTGCTGGCAATGCAGCACCCCCGAAAAAAACCAAGACCCTTTACCCTATACAGGGATCTGAAATTACAGCGGAGCTCAGGAGGTAGCTGCCTAAGATGAGCAGGAAGGTCGCCAGGAAGGGAATAAAAACCAGGATCCAAAAACGGAGTCAGAGTCAAACCTGGAGAGCAGCTAAGGGTACAAAATCGTCAGGCCGAAACAGGGTAAAAAATCCAGGCAAAGGTTAAAACCAAACATGCACTAGATCGCTGCTGAAACCAAGACTATATCTGGTGGCCTGCAGGACAGGTTCCAAGGTATATGAAGGGCGCGGTTCCCTCTCATAGGCTGGAGCTCACAGCCTGATAATGTCATCCGAACTGCCCCTAGAACCAGAAGCATGACTGGCACCAACCTCCCCACTTCTGACAGAAGAACGAAGCCTGCACCTACCAGACGTCTCTGCAGAAACCTCCCTTCTGTATTCATCATCACCCACAGGAGAAACACGGCGGTGCCCAGCAACAGTGGCAGGAACACCAGCCACCGAGTCCAACGGCGACGTGACAGTAGCCTCCTCTTTGGCGCCTGAGCAGATTCCTGTTTGTTCATGCAGGTGTTAACGACCAAGACGCCAGTCGTTTGTGTGTGAGCGATACGGTGCTGCTATGAATGACACCGGACTCCAAAAATAGTGGTAAATTAACTCTTTTTAACGGTTTCAAAAAGATAAATTCAAAGTTTGCAAAAACGATATGGGACCCAACAGCCCGATTACAGTGTACAATTTATGCAGCCTGAGGGAACTCACATACCTGTTTTGCAGAGAGGGAGCACAACTATCTCTGACTAAACCAACCCCACCCTTACACCGTACAGGGCCTACCCAGTCTCTTACTGCAGCCGCAGCACATGTTCTCCTCAGGATACAATCTTACACCCCCTCCCACGCTATGTACAAAATATTTCGGGATCCCTGATTCCCTTATATAAATCTATCCCACAACCTATTTACAGCAAATGCAGTTTTGCCTCCTGCATGAGGTGAAAACTCTTTAATAGTGATGAGCGAGTACTAAAATGCTCGGGTGCTCGAAGCTCGGGCCGAGCATCCCGAGATACTCATGTACTCGGCCCGAGTACCGAGCCCAATGTTATCCTATGGGAGACCCGAGTATTTTTATGAAATGACTGCCGGCAGCATGGAAAAACCCTAAAAATGTCACAAAAGTCTCAGAAGAGTGCTCAAATGACATGGCAACACCATGGGGAAGACCCTGGAAGCATTTCTCACTCATTGTTCACAGCTGTGAACAATCTTGTCCGAGGTTCACGCCAATTTTACGGAGTCACCAGAAAACCTTCCAAAATGATACCAAAATGAATATTTAGGGTGGAAATGTTAAGGGCACATACCCAATAGTGAGATACAGCTGGTGTATGTTACTTTTTGTGATTACATGAAAGATTTTACGTGAAAACATTGTGCGGCACTCCGATGTCCCTGAGAAGAGACGTACATGAAGGCCTCTTGACATAATGTGCCCATTTTGAGGAACTGGGTCTATTGTAGTATTTTCCTTTGCCAGGGCAGTCCAAAATTGGGAGGTTCACCAATGCCCCTGGATAGAGATGTGCAGGAGGGCCTGTAAACATGAAGTGGGTGTATTGTAGTCTAGCCCTTTGGCCAGGGCAGCCAAAAATTGGGAGGTTCAACAATGACCCATGCATACAGACATGTAGTAGGGCCTGTAACCCTCAAGTGGGTGTATTGTAGTATAGCCCTTTGGCAGGGCAGCCAAAAATTGGGAGGCTCCACATTGTCCCTGGATAGAGACGTGCAGGAGGGCCTGTAAACATGAAGTGGGTGTATTGTAGTCTAGCCCTTTGGCCAGGGCAGCCAAAAATTGGGAGGTTCAACAATGAGCCATGCATACAGACATGTAGTAGGGCCTGTAACCCTCAAGTGGGTGTATTGTAGTATAGGCCTTTGTCAGGGCAGCCAAAAATTGGGAGGTTCAACAATGACCCATGCATACAGACATGTAGTAGGGCCTGTAACCCTCAAGTGGGTGTATTGTAGTATAGGCCTTTGGCAGGGCAGCCAAAAATTGGGAGGTTCAACAATGAGCCATGCATACAGACATGCAGTAAGGCCTGTAACCCTCAAGTGGGTGTATTGTAGTATAGCCCTTTGGCAGGGCAGCCAAAAATTGGGAGGTTCAACAATGAGCCATGCATACAGACATGCAATAAGGCCTGTAACCCTCAAGTGGGTGTATTGTAGTATAGCCCTTTGGCAGGGCAGCCAAAAATTGGGAGGTTCAACAATGAGCCATGCATACAGACATGTAGTAGGGCCTGTAACCTCAAGTGGGTGTATTGTAGTATAGGCCTTTGGCAGGGCAGCCAAAAATTGGGAGGTTCAACAATGAGCCATGCATACAGACATGCAGTAAGGCCTGTAAACCTCAAGTGGGTGTATTGTAGTATAGCCCTTTGGCAGGGCAGCCAAAAATTGGGAGGTTCAACAATGAGCCATGCATACAGACATGCAGTAAGGCCTGTAACCCTCAAGTGGATGTATTGTAGTATAGCCCTTTGGCAGGGCAGCCAAAAATTGGGAGGTTCAACAATGAGCCATGCATACAGACATGCAGTAAGGCCTGTAACCCTCGAGTGGGTGTATTGTAGTATAGCCCTTTGGCAGGGCAGCCAAAAATTGGAGGGCTCCACATTGTCCCTGGATAGAGACGTGCATGAGAGCCTCAAAACATTTTTCCCATTGAAAAGGAGCGGGTATCCTGTCGTTGTAATGGCCATTCAAAAAGAATGGGCGTAAAAATTTACCACTGGGGGAATACCTGAAACAACAGCCTAACTATTGTAACGGTCATCATGGTGGCACATGAGGAGAAGGAGGAGAGTCCAGCGATTAGCCAAGGAAGAGGAAGACGACGTGGTGGATGATCCAGTAGCTGACCCAACCTGCCAGGAAGATATGCAGAGCGAGGACAGCAGTGCACAGGGGGAGGGAGGCTTAGCATCCCAACAGGCAGTACGAAGCAGGGTCGGGTCCGCAGGCAGAAGGCAGGCAACGGTTCCCCGGAACAACAACACGACACAAGGTGCCTGTGCAAATGTTATGTGTTCCCGAGTCTGGCAGTTTTTTAAGTTGGCTCCAGATGACTCTAAAAAGGCCATTTGCAACACCTGCCATGCCAGCAGCAGCAGGGGTACGAAAACTAGCAGCCTGACCACCACCAGCATGATCAGGCACATGTCAGCCAAGCACCCGACTTTGTGGGAAGTACAACAGAGTCGAGGAGCGGTGCTTGGTGATGTCACTGCTACGTCTTCGCGTGTTGTGCGTGCGAGCAATCCCCTGTACATGCTGGCCGCGAACAAGCTCCGCCCTGCACCTGAAGTTGCCCACGCACAAATAACCCCACCATCAAGCACGTCCTTGTCCCAGCGCAGCATTCAATTATCCATTCAGCAAACCTTTGAACGCAGGCGCAAATACGCTGCCAACGCCCCACATGCCACAGTCCTGAATTATCACATTTCGCGACTCATAGCGCTAGAAATGTTGCCTTTCCGGCTGGTGGAGACTGAAGCATTCCGCGACCTGATGGCGGCTGCTGTCCCACGTTACTCGGTCCCCAGCCGCCACTATTTCTCCAGATGTGCCGTCCCCGCATTGCATAACCACGTGTCCAACAGCATCACACGTGCCCTGAACAATGCTGTTTCAGTCAAAGTCCTCCTAACCACAGACAAGTGGACAAGTGCTTGTGGGAAAGGCCGCTACATCTCCTTGACAAAACACTGGGTTAATATTGTTGAGGCTGGGACACAGTCTGAGCGAGGGACGGAACACGTCCTTCCCACAGCAAGGATAGCAGGCCCTACCTCTGTCAGGGTTTCACCGACACTCTACAGCTCCGGAATGTATGCTCTTCAGCCTCCTCCTCCTGCGCATCCTCATCCACTGTACCCTCCACACCAGTCCCAAGCTGGAAGCACTGCAGCACTGCCTCTGCGAAGCAGCAACAGGCTGTGCTGAAGCTAGTCTGCATAGGTGACAAACCCACACAATGCAGAAGAGGTGTGGACAGCTCTGAAACAGCAGGCAGATCACTGGCTCACACCTCTGAACCTAACGCCAGGAAAGGTCGTGTGTGACAATGTCCGGAACCTGGTGGCAGCTTTCAGGCGAGGCCAGCTGACGCATGTTCCATGCGTGGGCCATGTGCTCAACCTGGTGGTTCAGAGGTTTCTAAAGTCATACCCAGAGCTGTCTGAACAGCTGGTAAAAGTTCGCCGTCTGTCTGCACATTTTCGCAAGTCACCTGCTGCTTCAGCCTGCCTTGCCGGCTTTCAGCGCCGTTTAGGTCTTCCGGCCGACAGACTGGTGTGTGATGTCCCCACGCGTTGGAATTCAACTCTGCACATGTTGGTCAGGATATGTGAGCAGAAGAGGGCAGTTGTGGACTACCTGCATCACCTAAGCCGTCGGGAAATGGGTCAAACTCCACACATAACACCTGAGGAGTGGAGATGGATGTCGGACCTATGTACCGTCCTCCAAAACTTTAAGGACTCCACCAAGATGGTGAGCGGCGATGACACCATTATTAGCGTCACCATATCACTACTCTGCCTTCTAAAACGGTCTCTGCTGAAAAACAAAGAGGATGCATTGCAGGCCGAGCGCGATGACTTGGAGCAAGAAACAGTAGTGGGTGTGGGTGAAAACACACAGCCCAGCCTCATCTCATCACAACGTGCAGTGGAGGACCATGACGAGGAGGAGGATGAAGACATGGAGCAACTCTCTGGCCAAATTGAGGATATGACATGCACACCAGTCATACCCTCGATTCTGCGTGGTTGGCCAGAGGACAGTGGAGATGAGGAGGAGGACAGCATGTTCAGTCATCGTGTTGGTCTGGATACTGAAGTGATGGCTGTTAAGAGTCTGGCGCACATGGCTGACTTTATGGTAAGCTGCCTGGCTCGTGACCCTCGCGTTCACAACATCTTGGCCGACAATCAGTACTGGTTGGCAACACTGTTAGACCCACGCTACAAGGAGAACTTTATGTCTCTCATTCCTGAGGCGGAGAGGTCAG
>JARQOC010003971.1:0-12878 GCA_033576535.1 Allobates femoralis | reverse complement strand
TTGTTTTTTTGGATGGATTCTCTAGAATTTAAAACCAATCTGCAAAATAGATAATTATGACTGAACACCTGTATACAGACTGTAAATGTATTCATCTACATCAATGACCTGGAGACAAAAAGATTAGTACCATTGCCATCTAAAGAGTGATTTTCTTTATTTCTACAATTGAGATACAGCTAATATTACCCATGAAGTCATGTCAGCATAGTATGGACAATTAATCCATGCAGCATTCATGTATTTTTCCCCAAACAGGACACCAAAGTCATCTTAGTCCATTAAAGGGAGTCAGTCACAGGGTTTAAGCTTCTCAGTCAGAGTGCTGTATAATAAAGGGGAAGAAACCCTGATTCCAGTGAAGTGTCACTTGTTGGCTTCCTTGCTGTAGTTTTGACAAAATCACTGTTTATTCTGCTGCAAACCTGCTAGTTTTCTCAATGATGAGCTTTGTCTAACTCTGTCTAGACCATTGATTAACAACTCTCTGCCTATGCTATGTATAGACAATACTGTCAATCAGTGGTGGTGGGCAGGTTCAGGAATATCAAGGACTACATACTAGGAGTTTAACATTGAGAGGACTGGAGGAGCTGCAGCAGATAAAACTATAGCAAGAAGCCTGGTATATACTAGGATCTCTGTGCAAGTTTTATACTGCCTTCAGATGGGGCAGCAACAAAAACAGGTTTCAGTTCATCTTTATATTCAGACGTAGCTCCCCATTTTACAAGTTTAACATTGCGTCACTATATGGCAATGACTTTGGAATACTTATACATGTTAAGGTCATTCTGAGATAGTTTTTTGTGACACTGTACTTTACGTTAATTTTAAATTTAGGTTGACGTGAAATTTGTAATATTTCTGCTCCTAAAATAGTCATATTACACAAATTGTTTAACATTTACCCTACGTTTACTTTATGCATGTATTATTTGTGACATAATAAGGATTAGAAGTTAAGCAGCTATTTTAAAGAAATTTTAAACCTATTTCTTTAGGATCCCTGAAGATGTGGGTGTGCCCACATTTATCCCCGCATATGTCTGATGATCTGATCAGCCAACATATGCAGCTAACAGGCATGGCTGGATCGGAAACACCCTATTTGTTCATTAATCCCTGACGACTCATGATTGAAATACTACCGGTAGAACTTTTCTGAATGAGAAATTAACTGTCTATTTCAAATTAAGTCATATTAATGCTTTGTAAGGTGGTATGGTAACTTTGCATCCCTGTCCCACAAGTATCTTAATACATGACAATATCCTACTGGACTTAGAAATAACCGATTCACATTATGTTCTGTTATGTAGTCTGTTATTTACAAGTACATCCGGAGCCTTCAATACTAGAGACTCTCCTAGTTTTTCTTCCCCTTGAACATATTTTGCCCACAAGTTATTAGTGCCCAGATGCATATCTTTGCATTTATACAAACTGGGCATCAATGTGGCAGATAAGGTTCATACGGCCAGAATTGTGGAGTAAATAACTAATATTTGTCCTGTGGACAGATTCTCTCCTCGGAGCTGAGGCTTTCTGCAGCTCCTCTACTGAGTGACATTGGGGACCTAATTAGTGCTTTCTTTTCTTGGGATGTCAGATTAGGTGGACAGCCATGTCTTGGTAGATTTGCAGTTGTGCCATACTCCCTTAATTTTTGGATGAGGGATTGAACAGGGCTCTGTGAGATGTTCAGACCTTGAGATATTTTTTTTTATAACCTCACCCTGCTTTACTTTTCTCCACAACTTTATCCGTGACCTGTATGATGTAAGCCTTGTTTTTCTTGATGCTGCTTGATCTCTGATATTATCAAATAAACTTTTGAGGCCTTCTCAGAACAGCTGTAATAATGCGGAGACTTAATGGTGGACACAGACAGAAATTAAGCCACTGTGCAAGAATAGTATATTGGCTCTTTGCATTCCACTAGCTTATCATAATGCAAAATTCCTGCTGATTTGGAGGTTGAAATGGACTCTCCTTATCTTTTCGGCCTCTGTATGGCTGCAAAGATTGCACAAAATGTCTGCCCCTGCTGAGAATAAATTACACACAGGTGGACTCAATTTACTAATAATGTGCCTTCTGGAGGCAATTTTAAATTTCTATTTTTAAAATATTTAGAAAACGATGTTATCATTTCCTTTATACTTTACAAATACTTGCTACTTAGTGTTGGTATATCACATAAAATCCGAATAAAATACCGTTCATTCAAGTTTGAGGTGTAATGTGAAAACATTTAGAAACGTTCACGTATTGCTGCAAAAATAACTTTGTTTTAAATCTGTCCCTATTTGCACATATGACCCCTCCACATATGCCCCTCAAGATATTGTTTACTATCAAGTGGCCATTGGAAGAGTTCAGCTGTAGTCATTAACATTCTTATTCTTATTATTCTAGAGCACCATTGATTCCATGGTGCTGTATATGTGAAAATGGGCTACATACAAAATACAAATATAAACTTCAATGAACAAACTAACAATGATAAACTGGAGCAGAAGAAGGAGGGTCCTTCCCTAGAGGACTTACAGTCAGCAACATAATGGGAAAAGAGACAGTAGATTGGAGGGTTGAAGAAGCTCTGGTGGTGGTGGGATGGAAGAAGGGTCATTGGAGGGTGGAAGCTTTCTTGAAAACATTGGATTTCAAGTTCCGTCTGAAATTTTTGAGTGTAGCGGATTAACAGAGGTTGAAGCACAGTATTCCAGAGGATGAGGAAAACTTGGGAAAAGTAAGGCAACCGGGTGAGGAACGTACAAGTGTGGAGGAGAAAAGGAAGTCTTTGGAGGACCAGAGAATGTGTGAGATGATATCGGGAGATTTGTAAGGAGATACTGTATATGGAAGAGACAGATTATGGATGCCTTTATAGAATAATATTAGTAGCAAAAGAAAAAGGGAATTTACCATGCTGTTTGAATCATACGCAAGGTCAGGGTCCCTTATGTCTAAAGGGTGTTGTCTCCAGCTGGTGCAGCACAGTGATGAATGTAGGAAAGAAGGGGGAGGAGTACATACTGTCCAGTAATTAAAACTTTATAATTTGGACTTCCGGTTCCGGCCCCTCCATGTGCGGACGCGCCTAAGACCGCTCCGCTCCCCGCCTGAACAATCCGCCGCCATCCACCACTAAGTATACTCCAGAGCGGCCCCCTGATTGCACATCGGCACAGAGGAGACCTCCGGGACCCCGGTAAGATCCGTCATGGCCACGCTGGACCGCTACTTCTCAAAAAGCGGTGAGGGGGAGAGAAGCAAGGTGCCATGTGCAGACCGCAGTAATGGCGCGGTCTGCACACAAGAGTCACAAAAGCCACAGGAGGAAATGCAGGGTGGAGGACCGGGACAGATGACCGGGAACAGGGATACTCAGCTGGGGGAGGAAGAAGTAGGGGAGAGAATGGAGGGACACCGGGAGAAGGCCCCTGAGAGAGAAAATGGAAGCCCCCCAGGACAGAGAGTGCATACAGGAGAAGCGATCTGTGACCAACACCAGCCCCAGACATCACCACAGTCACAGGCTACAGCCACATGCAAAGCACAAAATCAGCACACTTCTGAGACCTGGGGAGAGGACTCAGGAGACAGCTGGGGATGCCAACGCTTGGACTATAAGAAATTAGCCAGGGAATTGGCTGTGCACTTAGCAGAAGAATTTAAAGTCACAGTGGCAGAAATGGTGGCAGCTTCTAACAGAGACTTATCTGCGAAAGTGGAGACACATGAGCAGCAGCTTCTAGAGGCTGAATCTAGAATAGGAACAGCAGAGGACAGGATCCAGGAACTTGAGGAACAGCTAGTGGCCCTGCAAAAACATGCTGACTATACGCATAACAAGTTGGAAGATATTGAGAATAGGACGAGACGGAGTAACCTGAAAATTGTGGGTCTCCCAGAATCTGTCCCTGTGAGCCAACTAGAAGAAATTTTTGAGGTGGAACTGCCTAAAGCCCTGGGTCTTACCCATAGATGCAAAACAGAGCGTGCCCATAGAATAGGTCCACCTAGAGACGGTCAGGAGACGCCTGAAACCACGAGACGTCTAGCTCCGAACACAGCCTCCAGGGAGCCCAATAAATCCAGACACGCCATAGCAAAATTCTTGAATCAAAGGGACAAAGAGGAGATCTTGCGGGCATATAAAGCAAAAAAACAACCACTAATACTCCAGGGACATAGAGCACTGGTCTTTGCGGACTATTCGGTAGAAGTCACACGTCGCAGACGGGCTTTCAGTGAGACGTGTTCACTGTTACACAAGAAAAACATCCGCTTCCAATTGAATTTCCCTGCAACCCTACGATTCAGGTCCAGAGAGGGCGTCATGCTGTCCTTCTCGGATCCAGAGGAGGCAATGGCGGCTGCCAAAGATAATCTAGCCTCCCCAAGAAGATCCGAGTCTCCACTCCGTACTAGCAAGGGGTCACCTGTGAAACCTACGTCCGCACCAGAGTCAGAAAGCGAATTGGACAGAACCTCTGTGAGATCCTATAGACTCAGATCGTACTCCCTATTGGAAGATGGAACACAGAAAGGAGCAACCCCGGGCAACCCAAAGCAACAGAGACAATCCGGAAGCAGATGGCAAAAGAAGAAGTGATGCAGGAACAGACTAAAATGGACTAATTTCGAAGACATTCGCATCTGACGGATCTGCAGCAGATGTCCTGAGGGAAAAGAAGAAGAGCCCTGGTCGCACCAAGAGGAGAATATATTGTGCCCCCCCCCCACCCCTTTTTTTTTTTTTCTTTTCTCCTCTTCTTCTCTTCTTTCTCTTGATTTAGGTTTGTTCCACAGGAACGAGAATACACTGTAACTAATGTATTCAGGAGAACCGTATTCGTTCTGGAGACCTGAGGTGGACTCTTGACCATAACAAAAGACTACGGATCCTCCCAGACTTCATGTGGTCGTAGAGAACGTGAGAAGGGATGTGGGGGGTTTATATGTTGGGCCCACGAGTCATGGCCCTTGGGAAAGTTGTTTACTTACCCTACCCTACTATGGATGGTCTCTAAATGGACACTGAAGTTATTTGGGTAAAATGTTGGAGTGTCCATGTTGACTGACTAAATATTTTCAGAGGTGGCAGAGGACGAGGCGGGGTGGAGTCAATTGTGTGGTCCGCACTAGAGGACATAAGTGAAGTCGCAGACTTTTCGATGTTGAAAGGTGGTAGATTGATTTGGGGGAGGGAGGGTGGGAAGAAAAGGGGGGGAAAAACGGAAATTACCCTTGGAAATGTGTCTTTAAAAAGATATACCATTATTGTTTCTCACACCTCACTTAAGAACATACCAGTTGATATTGATTACTTGTTGATATTCACCATGGAGAGATATGGGGACCCAAACGGGGAGGCTTCCGATGGTTAGGTGGGCCTCCTGGAATGTTAAGGGACTGCGCTCCCCGGCAAAGCGCATGATGGTCTTACGTCACCTTAAGAGGCTGCATGTGGATATAGCTCTGCTCCAGGAGACCCACCTGGCCGCGGAGGACTTTTTTCGCCTCAAAAAATTATGGGTGGGAGAGGTCTACGGGTCGGGAGCAATAGAAAAAAAGGCGGGAGTCCTAATTCTGATACATAGGTCACTAGCCCATACAATACTATCTACTTCGAAAGATAAGGAAGGCAGAATAATACAAGTAACGATACAGATCCATAATGACATCTTTAATATCTATAACATCTATGCCCCTAACGGGAAACAGAAACCCTTCTTCCAACAACTACAAAAATCACTGCTCCTAGACAGCGAGAATAATAAAATAATTGGTGGAGATTTTAACATGGTCATGAAGGAGGAGGAGGATAGACGCACTACATCACAAACGCATTTGAGGAAGCAAGCAGGAGGTGGGTCAGGCGACTACAGTGTCTTGGAAAACTTAGTGGGCGAAGCTGGATTGCTAGATGCTTGGAGGTTAGTGAATCCACTAGGTAGAGAGTTTACCCACTTCTCGCACCCCCATGGGTCGTGGTCCAGGTTGGATATGTTCTTTCTTTCACCCAAGATAATCCAACAAATGACGAGCATTAAAATCGAAGACATGCTAATCTCGGACCATAGCCCATTGGTGTTAGAGACCAGGGACAAATTTGAGAAAGGCTCCGATTACTTATGGAGATTCCCCGACACGTTTGTCAGAGAAGAAAATTTTACTAAATTACTGGGAGAATGGTGGGCGCACTTCTCTTATGACAATCGGGAACATAGATCTGATCCAGCTCTATACTGGGAAACAGCAAAAACGGTGATGCGAGGGCATATCATGGCATATAGCATGAGAATTAAAAGACAAATCAAAGACAAATTTATTCAAACCAGTCTAATGGTAAGAGACGCGTATACACATTATCAATCCACAATGGCGGCTCCTGACAGAGATAAATGGCTCCAGGCAAAGAGAGATTTTGATGTTTGGGTGGGAAAACGGGAAGATATCTATAAAAATCGTTTGGAATTAGAACTCCAGAAATTCGGGGATAAAGCAGGACGTCTACTAGCTAGGCTAGCTAAGGGTAGACATAGACCCTACCCGATACAAGCAATAGCGGACACACATGGCAACACGTGGCATGACCCTAAAAACATCTCTAGAGTGTTAGGCAGGTATTATGCCTCTCTTTATACGGAGGTCAACACTGATAACTCAGACAGCCTTGACTGGTTGGGGGGGATAACGCTGCCAGCTGTCTCCCAGGAGGATGCTCAGTTTCTTAATAGCCCAGTTACTACCGGCGAAATTGAGATGGCTATACGTCACTTAAACCCGGGTAAAGCGCCCGGACCAGATGGATATAACGGAGCTTTTTTCAAGTCATTGAGGGAGCAGATCACTCCGGTGTTATGCGACCTATTTAATTCTATATTGGGTGGGGCTCCTATACCGGAGAGGATGAATCTAGCTTACATCAAATTGATACCTAAACCAGGAAAAACACCCACAGACCCAGCAAACTATAGACCGATCTCATTAATAAATCAAGACTTGAAGCTCCTCTCCAAAATTCTGGCTGACAGACTGGCGGTGGTCTTACCCAAATTGATACCCATACATCAGGCGGGTTTTGTTAAGGGGAGGTCGACCACTACGAATATTAGAAAAGCAATGCTGATGATAGATGTTATGGGAAAGAAAACAAAGATTAACGGTGGTAACCCAGCCATGATCACTCTTGACGCTGAAAAAGCATTCGACATTGTCAGATGGTCATGGCTGGGTAAAGTGCTTGACTCCGTAGGTATACGAGGCCCCTTTAGACAATATGTTAAAGCCTTATACAGTAACCCCAAAGCGTGTATTAGTACGCCTGGCTTTCTGTCAGATTCCTTTACCCTCCAAAAGGGAACGAGACAGGGTTGCCCACTATCGCCCCTATTATTTAATCTGGCTATAGAACCTCTGGCACTATATCTGGAACGTCATAACACCTACGAGGGTTTTAGGGTAGGGAAGGCTGAAATTAAGCTTTCACTTTTCGCTGACGATATCATCTTATATGTTCAGAACCCAGAAAGAGACCTTCCAGATCTATTGTCAGATATAGAGAAGTGGGGTAGATATTCAGGTTTCGCTTTAAATAAAGGCAAATGTGAAGTTCTCTTTATCAATCAAGAAGAAGGAGCATGAAAAGGGGACCACTTTTGCGGATTACCTGTAGCGAAACATAGTCTCAAATATCTGAGGATACACTTAGCTAGATCCAGTGGACTGACATATAAACTTAACTTTTTACCGATTATTACAAAAATAGAACAGGAATTGGGAAGATGGGAAGGGCTGCCATTGTCTCTGTTAGGACGCTGCCATCTACTCAAAATGATGAGCTTTTCAAAACTACTTTACCCTCTCCAAACCATTCCTATGTTAATGAAACATACGGATATTATAAGAATTAACAAAGCTTTCACTAAATTTTTATGGAGAGGAAAGAGAGCTAGAATAGCCTTTAGGACATTAATACAACCCAAACAGGAAGGGGGACTGCAACTTCCTGATGTTAGGGGATATAACTTAGCATGTAACCTACGTAATGTATTAGACTGGATTAAGGGAACAAGCAAGTTTTCAGACTTAGAATTAGAGGGAGAATGGGCGAAACCGTGGGACTTGACCGCTTTATTGCATTCTCCGTTGTCCTGCCTTCCGACCTCCTTGAAAAATACAGTAATATATAGACACACCATCATAACATGGAGAGAGGTCAGGAAAAAACTTAAACTGGCATGGAAAATCTCCAGACGCCTTAATCCGTGGAAATGCCCGGCTTTTGAATTGGGACGTGAAAACGACCTATTTAAAAGCTGGAAAGAAAAGGGAGTCAATACACTAGAAGACCTCATAAATTTTGAGGTGCGAAGGTGGATGACGGAGAAAGAGGTGCTCACTAATTTTAATTTACCCCAATTCCAGGCGATACAATACCGTCAGTTGGATCACCATCTCCTTTCACACCTGCGGGACCTCTCGGGAGAGGTTGATAACAACTTATGGTCCGAAATACTTAGCATTAACGAAGGTGATGTATCAATTACTTCGTTATATGCCAAATTACAACAAGTCCTGCGCCCGCTAAGGAGGAGAGGGTTCTTCAACAAGTGGCGAAAGCACATCAAAGACCCTGAACTCACCCAGAAAATTTTAGAGGGGTGGGGACTTATGAGACGATGCATTAGTAATGAGAGATGGAGGGATTCCCAATTCAGGATTATGCATGGTGCTATTCAGGGCTTTAATGTTCCCCCCTCCCAAGCCAATCAGGGGAGATGGATTCACTGCCCAAAATGTAGAACTGAGATGACGGATCTGGAACATGGTCTCTGGTCTTGCCCTGAGTCAAAAGATTACTGGAGAAAAGTGGTTGCTTGGGCGACGGAGCTCTGTGGGGATATGGAGGGTCTAGACCCGTTGCGCTGGCTCTTCCACTATCAGAAGGATAATGGAGTCCACAGGCAGCCACATGTCCTATGGCACTACATTGCGATACTTGCTAAAAGACTCCTCCTCCAACACTGGCTCAATGACAGACCCCCAGACCTGAACCAGACCAAATCAATGATGTGCCACACTCTGACACTCGAATCGATGGATGCGTTACGCAATCCAAGTAAATTAACCAAGAAATTTTTCTTCAAATGGCAAATGTTTATTGAAAAGGAATTCACAGATGGTGACATAACCAACTTTATGCTACCTTTTCGCTCGACGGCCTGGTATGCAGAGGGGGAGCTAAGTGGGACACTTGGTAGACTGAGATGTGATGTTTGAAAAACTAAAATGAATGTTAAACTGGTATATATATAACATATTTAAACTATCTTGAGAATATAAGACACGATAGAAATAAAGGATAATTTCCGGAGTGGGAGGGAAAGGATTTGTGGAAAGTTTCCAGTTGGATTTACAACTAGATGATTACTGTTAGTTTCAGTTTCAGTTATTTATTACGTGTAAATCAATGTTGGATATGCTTATCCTAACAATTCTTACTTGTGAAATGTTTAAAACCCAATAAAAATATGGTTAAAAAAAAAACAAAAAACTTTATAATTTATTTTAATCCATTAAAAATAGAAAACTGGAACCAAAACCATAAAAAACAATGTGTTTCTGGTGATCATTGTCTACATACATATTAACCAGACTATTATTATTATCATTATTATTTTTATTATTATTAATGGACTAAAATAATTCAATTTTAATGACCAGATGGTTGTGATGCGTACTCTACCCCTCTTTTTCCTGCAGTCAATGTTAGTAGCTTAAACTGGAGACGTTGGGGAATTCTGTGCCAATTGAAGGATTTGCAGAGGGGAGAAGTGGAGGAGTAGCAGGGCGAGAGGTGAATTAGGTGGGCAGCAGAGTTAAGGACAGGCTGGAAAGTTACAAGACTGTTAGCAGAAAGGCCACAGAGGCTCCTGGTTAACCTTGTGCAGTGTAGTCTCTCTCAGATGGCTTCCTTTTTGCACTTTTATATCTTTATGCAGGATGCAGCTGAGATCTTTTGGGGTGTCTGTCCTGTGTGGTGTATATGTATAGTGCTGAGCAGCCCACCTGATCGAATAGTATGGGCGTGATCAATAGGCTGTATACAGACACTTTGCATCCCAAGTACCTGTGCGACTGACAGCCTATGGAAACTTCATCTATGTGCCTATAAAATACACCAATCACCTCCCCTATGTCATGGCAGGTTGAGAATGATTGCTGCATTGGAATTAAGCACTTGTGTTGCCTTTATCATTGGGGCCTGCTGTGTTCTGTTAAGTGCAATGTATATCAGATCTTGGCTGTTTTTTGAATTTTTGTCCTTCTAGCGTTTTTTTCTGAATGGACGCTTATGATAGAAGATAATCCTTTGACATGTCCATCAATTAGACAGCATTTGCAGTTTCCCAGCACCGACCTTTCATTAGGCAAAAACTGTACTGCACTGTAAGTACAAGCTCAGATGTGGAGAATTGCAGGAAAGTTGAGCTTTGAGAGAAATCAGAAAATTATGTAAAAGCACACAACAGATATTGATATAGACATGTGTTCATTCAAGGAAGGAGGAAAAGGAATCACTCTACCACCTGATACTCACTGGGCTCCCGGGCTGCTGGTATTGGTAGCTCATCCATTCAAAGTTATATTGAGAGAAAAAAAAAACCAGCGCCAGCGAAGCGGATCGTCCTTTTATTTCGGATTAAAAAGTACAAAGATACATCCCCAACCTGTTGGGGATGTATCTTTGTACTTTTTAATCTGAAATAAAAGGACGATCCGCTTCGCTGGCGCTGGTTTTTTTTTTTTTTCCTCAATATAACTTTGAATTGATATAGACAGCAAAAGATAAAATAGGTCAGGCATGGTACTGTAGAGGAAGATAAAGTGTACAGAAGTATAAAATTAATTGTACAGTTACATCAGCTTGATGATAATTGGTGGGGCTATCAGTGGTGCAAACAGGAAAGTGTGCGTGGGGGTGAGGGGCACACATCCAGCTCTGTGAAAAGGGGCAGATAAAGATGAAAATAGACAAAAGCTACAAGTAAAAATGTTATTTTGGGCCTAGTCTGTATATAAATAATAAATATGCATTTACTGTGTTTTGTGAAAAATGATGCAATTATGGGAGTAACCCTCTGCCAGGCTCGTGTAGCTGACAATGTTAGGTCTCCACTTGCCATAACAACCATCAGAACATCTGCTACAGTCTGTAGGGCAGACTCACAAGTGAGTAATAGTACTGAAAATTGTGTTAATGCATACCCCTCCAATCATATGATGGTATTTCATAAAGAAAGAAGAGGTTAATGGTAATAAAAGGGAAGAAAGTTTGCTCATGCAGACACTCACAGTTCAAGCATAGAAGGGATCTTTGGTATGATACATTCAGTGATCCCACAAGTAGCATTTTCACTCTGGTTCCTCTGAGAAGGGGCATCCACTTCTGATACAAGTTCCTGGAGTTGTGAAGAACAATATTGGTCGGAATATTGAGAGTCAATGCATTCAGTCACTGTGCACTCCACATTTAGGTCCTTAAAAAAAAAAAAAACAACAAACATACAAATTGATTACTGAAAAGGATGTTGAGGATCATTTAGATGAGCAGTTCGTGAGTTATGACTGAGCTTACATTCCATGAAAAATTGATAAATTACTTTCAGTTTTGGGCTGTCCTGGGGAAAACAATAACTAGATAAACACTTTAAAGGGTGGTCCAAATGCTGAAGAAATTTCAATGTAAATCCCTTTCTATTTATTGCCCCAATCTAAATAAATTTCTAATATATCTGTATTAAAAGTTACCTACCATTCCCTAAATACACTAACTACTATTGATGTGTATTCTAGTTTCTGTCTCATGATGCTTAGTTTAAGAATCCGAATGCATACTATACTGGGAAGCTTGAATAAAGCATCATTAGTAGGAAGAGGCTGCAGTCACTGTCACAACTCCTGACCGCCTGTCATCAGTGACATTCGTTTTAGGGTCTGCTCTGCCCCTGCTGTGTCCCTCCCTGATTGCTTTGCAATTTGCACAGTGGCAGCATCCGCTCTGCTGCCAGCTCAGGTCAGTAGAGCTGTCAACAAAGAGCAGAGTGCACCATCAGTGATGTCACTGCAAGGGTGGTGTTCATCTCTGCATGCTGCTGGGTACTCTGTGCGCGCTGCTCTGTGTTGCTGACTCTACTGATCCGAGCTAGTAATAGGGCGGATGATGTCACTGTGCAGATCGCACAGTACACAGCGAGTAAGGAGGGACAAAGAAGCCCCTGAAATAAGCATCACTGATGAAGCTTCATTTCAGCGAGGGGACAGGTGCTTTGACAGTTACCACAACCTCTATCCCCTGCTCTAATGACGCTTTGATTGGGCATGCACTGTGTGCAGAATTATTAGGCAAATGAGTATTTTGATCACATGATACTTTTCATACATGTTGTCCTACTCCAAGCTGTATAGGCTTGAGAGCCAACTACCAATTAAGTAAATCAGGTGATGTGCATCTCTGTAATGAGTAGGGGTGTGGTCTAATGCCATCAACACTCTATATAATGTGTGCTTAATTATTAGGCAAATGCCTTTCCTTAGGCAAAATGGCTCAGAAGAGAGATTAGACGGGCTCTGAAAAGTCCAAATTGTGAGATATCTTGCAGAGGGATGCAGCAGTCTTGAAATTGCCAAACTTTTGAAGTGCGATCAGCGAACAATCAAGCGTTTCATGGCAAATATCCAACAGGGTCGCAAGAAGCATGTTGGGCAAAAAAGGCGCAAAATAACTGCCCATGAATTGAGGAAAATTAAGCGTGAAGCTGCCAAGATGCCATTTACCACCAGTTTTGCCATATTTCAGA
>JARQOC010003970.1:0-12883 GCA_033576535.1 Allobates femoralis | reverse complement strand
TTAGGTCTGCTTACAGCCACTAGTTCACTAATCCTCATTGCAGTAAAGAATAAAGTGAGGAGAACGATGCTCTAAACATATTGGCCTCGTAGCTGCTAAAGCAAACATCACCCAGCACGTTACATATGCTTGAAAGGACAGACAGAGGCATAGGAGCTCTATCATCAGGGACACAAAAAGATTTTTTATATCCTTTCAAGAATTTCTTAACCAAAAACGTTTCCGTGATTGGTGGGAATCCAGATAATTTAAGAAAAAACGAGATTCCGGCAATTATTTTCGTTACAGATGAATAAGCTAAACGCTTAGCTGCGAGGGATTGCAAGAAAGGGGAGGGACGCTTGACCTGCTTCCGCTGTCGGGCAAGCTCCTATTTGTAAACAAAATTGCACCCACGAATACCAGGACGTGCAATATGAGACCAGTCCGTGGTGCGAGTGATTGACGTATGAAATGTGGTATCAACCCAATAGGAGATTCCATAATTCTATTGGTACCTGCATGCTGTTCGGTTCCGCCCATGGACATCTGGCCCGGAACTGTGCCGTGTCATTGCGGGAGAGAAGAGCACACAGGGGATGACTATCGGTAATATACAGCTGAAACCTTATCCAAATATTATATGCTAAACACATGACAGATAATCGTTTTAGCAATATTGAGGTTAAATATGATTTGGACGATAAAGAATTAACAGTAAACGCTGAGGTCTTGCTGTTGGTGTAAAAGATAATCCTTCTATTTGAAAGATTGTTACCCCAAAGGGCAATTATCACCGTCAGAGAAAATGTATCACGGAGTGAGGGGGAATTGGCAAATTGTTCTGCGAGCTCATCTGGCCATTTGGTAGACACCCATTCCGATCTGAAAAGAATGCCTAAGCCCGTATTATCTACGCAGACATGTAACTGTAGGTCCATTGCGTTAATGAACTGCGTTTGACAACACGTGACCCCATTAAAACGTGATAAAAATTCTGACCATACGTCTAAGTCAAGTTTAAGGGGCTGCGTAATTAATATAGGAGAATCAGAATTAGCGGCTGTCATGCCTTCGTATAATCGCCGTAGAAACGGCCGACCAAACGGGATGACCCGTAATGCAAAGTTAAGGGACCCTGCTAATATCTGGAACTCCTTTAATGTGGCTGTTGTTTTCTCCTTAAAAGAATTAATCAAACCTCGTAATTTAATAAGTTTATCCTCTGGTAACCTAAATTCCATTTTCTGGGAGTTTATTAATATTCCTAAAAATTCTATAGACGTATGCGGAAGTGTAGTTTTTTCGAGGGCTACCGGGACCCCAAAATGATCCATCAGTGACAAAAATGAATTTAGTAATGATTCGCAGCATTTAGATCCAGGAGGGCCGATAAATAAAAAATCGTCTAAATAATGTGTTATTCCCCCCTCTGGGGAGACTCTCTGTGTGCACCACTGAAGGAAAGATGAAAATGTTTCAAAATAATTACATGACATGGAGAAACCCATTGGGAGGCATCTGTCAAAGTAGTATTTTCCTTCAAAGGCAAAACCCAGAGAATTGAAACCAGAGGGGTGAACTGGGAGTAGACGAAATGCTGATTGTATATCAGATTTCGCCAGTAGTGCTCCCTTACCGAATTTTTGCAATAATTCGATCGCAGAATCAAAGGATGCATAAGAAACTGATGCAACCTTTGGGTCTACTTGGTCATTTAATGACGCACCCTCCGGATACGATAAATGATGTATCATTCTAAATGACCCTTTTTCTTTCTTGGGGACTATCCCAAGGGGGGAAATGCGAAAATTTTTAAACGGGGGGTCTAAAAATGGGCCGGTACATCTACCGTCCATTAATTCTTTATTAATTTTTTCCCGAATTACATTTGGAAACTTTTTAGTAGACGGCAAATTATTACGGGGGGGCAACCAGATCCAAGAAAAGGCGGAACATAAAATCCGTATGCAAAACCGGAATGTAGCATTTCCGCATTATCCCGATCCGGGTATTGGTTTAACCATGGTATTAGATTTGTGAGCCTCACCGGGCTCGGGGCCTTTAAGAAAGGGGTCCTTAACTACGATTGCATTTTGTTTCTTAAAACATTTTATCGCAGAGTGCCCTCCCCCGCATGATGAACATTCGTGTCGGTAGCGGCAGTTTTGCAACCACCGGCAAGAAGATTCATTAAATGCGAAACAGAATCCTTTCTTAACCGCAGTCGATGTGGTCTGTTTCGACCGGGGGCTGGCGTGGAGGAACCCTCAATTGGAGCCAAAGACCCACGTCTTTGGTTCCCCATTTCAGTGAGGGATGTACGGCCAACTTTTGACGAAAGGCTTCGTCGTAGTTCAGCCATCCCGTTCCCCCAAAGTTTCTATAAGCTTCTAGGATTATGTCCACATGTTGGAACAATCCTGAACATAGATTGGGGGATTTTTCACCTAATACCACAGAGTATATTAGGAAGGCTTGAAGCCATGTATTAAATGAGCGGTATGCTCTTTTTTTATTATCTCCCTCCTTGTCGTCGCGCCCCTCGTATTTACACGAGTTGCGGGTCGGCAGGAGGGAAAACAAGTCTAAAAACTCTCCACCCCAAATCTTTTCTTTTACATTGTTTGCTAAGTGAAAACCCAACGGGGATACCTCGCAAGGGATAGCCTCTTTTAAATGTGCTTCGGAGATTCCCGAGCCGGCTTTCGTTTGCGAGGGTGCCCCGAGGGGGGAAGCGGCTAGCAAGGCCGCCGCTACAGTTTCTTTAACAAGATCAGAGATAGACGAGGCTAAAGAAGGTATAATAAGATCACTTATAGAGTTATTCTCACCGACTCCTGGTGTAGCTGGAGCTCCTCGTCCTTGGGAGACATCCGTCCTAGAGAGACCCGGATAGCTGACCCCATCGTCGCGGCTGTCAGTCTGTTGCGGTCCTGGGTCCGCTCCGTCGCTTCTGTTCTGTTGCTGTAGGCCTCAAACCTGAAGTGCCGGACTCGTGCCCCTGTAGATGGAGTCAGGGGTGCTGGATGCACCGGATCTGTTCCCAAGTGGGAGGCCACTTGGCAGGTTTAGCCTTTGCATATCAACCCCTCCATCCCTAGGGGGGATGATTTGTAAAAGAGGGGACAGAGGGGCTCTGGGTAATTCTCCCCTTGGCCTCTGGCTCAGGCCCGTTTGCGCCCTGGCCTCTAGGTCTGGTTCCATAGCTCTCTGCCTCCATACCGGTCAGCTTCCCATTGGGAAGTTTGCCCTTCCCCTAGCACCATAGTGCATGGGACCGTATTTGGGCTGCTGGTTCCGGTGGTAAGGTTTAGCTCTCTCTGCAAGGAGGGCAGTGTGCCCCTCCTATCCGCGCTCAAACCCTCCCCTGTGAATGCGCCGTGCGCCGCGGTGCAATTTGCTTCCCCGGTGATGCGCCCTTCAGTGCCGCGGGATGTCACTTCCGCTGAGCCGGATGACATCACTTCCTGCGCGACTCGCAGGGCTTCTCCTGCACCGGCCGCTTGGGGCCGCGAGATCCGGTCGCCGTCCGCTCGGCTCTGCCGGCTGCTACCACCGCCGCTTTTCGCCTGTCTCCTTCTGATCCTCCCATGTGAAGGAGGTGAGTAGGTTTCCCTCCGCAGTCTCTTCTGCCGCTGTCTCCTGCGCCGTAGCATCGGGTCCTGGAGATCGGGATCCGATTCTCCCCTCACTTCTCCCGGCGTGGTAGTCCCCTCTTCGTTGAGACACCTGCGGAGCCAATCTTCGCCTCCCTGGCTTCCCGCTCTCCTCAGCAGACGCTCGAAAAGGTCTTCCATGATTTCAGCAGCTGCTGTTATCACTGGCCTGTCTGGCCAAATTGCCCCCTTTTATACCTAGGCTGAGGGATCGCTGACCAATAAAATAATTTAAATTTGGCGGGCTAAATCCCGCTCGATTTTCGTCTGTGACGTCATTTGACCCAGCAACCATTCTGCTGGGCCAAGACTGAGCTTCTTTGTCGCAGCTCGTTGCCTCAAGATGGCTCCCATCCTATGGGGATAGTTGCCAGTTCAATCTCTGCTGCTGCTTCAGCTTAGACAAAAAGCTCTCCACAGGGAACCCCGCCCTGCCTCCTGGCCAGGCTTTTAACTCCGTGTCTCCTTCCGGGACCCTGCAAGACCCGGAGGGGAGGGAGCGGACCGTCCCTTTCTCTCACACCCTATACCGGGTACAATATGTGACAGTGCACATTCTGGGGGAGACATAGCGCCCCTCGCATATGATCCCCCGCACTGTCTCACAGTACATACAGTGAAGATTGTCCTTACTATCAGGTTTGTGTCTAATTGGAGTAGTGTATATGTTATGTTTAGGCAATATCGTACCTCAAAACCAGCTTCCAGTGCTCCATTTGTACAGTCTGAGGAATGCGGGGTCGTCATATCGTAATGAAAGTATGTTCCAGACATCATGGGAAAAAAAAGAAGATTCTCCTTTTGGTTGGTGTCACATACACTAGAGGCTGACGTACGCAATAACGTATGCAATAATAGGTTCAAAGCAGCCGCACAACGCAGCAATACTGCTGTGCACTGTCAGTGAAAAACAAGGCACATAGCACACCGGTCTTTACCTTACCAGTGGTCACACAGAGACTGCACAGTATCCGAGCACACAGGAAATGCTGTCTGCGGAATTTTGCAGGGCGCTGTGTTAATGCGCATGTCCTGCAGCTATTTGGGTGAACGCGCAAAAAGTAAAAAAAAAACAACAATTTCCTTGGACAACGCATTTTATTTGGCGGCAAAACTAGAAAGGTACTGTGTGTGCAGTATGATAAGGCAATATGTTGCAAAATTTAGTACACGGCTTCGTGTAATATGTATGCTCAAAAAACACTCACAACAAGGAACTAGGCAAACAAAAAAAAGTATGTACATACAGTAAGGAAATATAAACTGCAGCAATATGCTGCACTTTGATTAACGTGCAAAAACCTCCAACAACCACATGATATTTAACAGGCACAACTATTACATGTTAACCAACTCAAGACTAGCCACCGTGTCCTCAGTTGTATTTGCCCCCACAACACTGTCAGGTGTGTTAGGTTGACTGCTGCTTGGATTACCTGACCGAGTGTTTTGGATGTTTACCGAGGTTGTGGCCATGCTTGGGGCAAATAGGGATGTGGCCCTAGAATAAGCTAGTTGCTCCATTGAAGGAGTGTATATCTGCTAGGGTGGTACTTGCACTTGTTGGAAAGGCAAAGGCACATACTGGGCCATTTGGGATGGGCCTTGGCCTGAAGGTGCTTGACCCACAATTTGTGTACTACACAGTTGCCCATCATGGATTTGTGGGGACCCAGGAACTGTTGTAGCAACCACAAATCTAACTTGGCCAGCAGATTGGGGAGCAGCAGATTTGTTAGCTGGGTACCCAGCAATGTACTGACTTGTGTGTGTGAAACCCAAAGAGCTCAAAGGCTGGCCGCCTCCAGCAGACGATAGCTGAATGGGAGCAATGGCATTTGGAATATTGACCACATTTTCGGCAGCCCGATGGTGCCCTGATTCGGAAGCCAATGTCTGCAGTGTGGCCGCCCTTACTGTGTGGGTCGCAGGTTGCTGTTGTGGGGGCTGCCGGTTTACTCGCCACTGTTCTATGCAGGAGAGGGACAGCATGTGGTCATGTTCTCCCTGACAGGCAGATATTACAGTCAGCATTGCAGCCCTAAACCATTCCTGCCTTTCAGAAAGCACTTTAGTGAGGCAGGGAGAGAGGGATTGGCAGAATCTCTCTACATCTGATTTCGATGTTAGGGAATTCATGACGGAGAGAATTCGGGTATCAATCATCCTCCTCATCTCCTCAAGCCGCCTTGACCTTCGCCTCGAATATTGGGCATCAGACTCCGTGGAAGATTTGCAGGCCCTGCGGCCTGAGTTGGTGGTGACTGTGGCAATTGGGCCGTTGGTTGCTGGGGATCTTGTGTGCTGCCTGCTGCAGGATCTGGTGCAGTGTCTGCCACATCAGAGGGTGTTTCATCAACCGTAGATTGAACACTCTCTTGTCGTGGATCTGGTTCAGACGCCGCGATGTTTGATGCGACTGGCCGCCTGCTTGAGGGTCATCTGACTCTTCCAGGTTGTCATCAGTTCTACAAAGAAGATTAAAAATTGGTCATAGGATCCAGACGTGCAACATAACACACAAATTATCAAACAACTCTCAAAACCAGACATGTTTATGGCAAGTTATAGCAATGTGACAGATCCTGAAGGTGAATTACACTGTAGAGCAAGGCAAAAGAGGGCACATGTAAACTTTACGATATATTCAAAATAACCACTTTGTGTATCTACACAATTGTGTTTGAGTATGGGGTGTCCCCTATTGGTCTGGAATTGTACATATAATGTTAGTCTACAATTTGGAACCTACATTTTGGGCCTCACAGAAAGGGTGACACCATGAAATTGAAAGATACAAAGGTGTTGTTATTGATCTACCAAAAAAAGGGGCAGGCTCCCGTGACCAAACAAAATTCCCAAAGGCGCATTTTCTACAGGGAGAGGTGTGATACCTTATGTAGGTACATATGAAGTCAAGGTCTCCCAAAAAACCATGTAGGTAGATGGCACCAACCTGCCAGTTTAGCCAGATGCCAGACAACCCTGCCCCCAGTAGTCACACATGGCCAGTGTGTGGACTTCATGACAGGGAAAACTCAGCGGAAGTGTTTTAGGACTGGAGTGTGTGACATTTGTTACATCACCTACCACCAGTGTATTGATAGCCAGATCCGTGCTCCATGACTGTTGGATCTGCCTGCCAATCATCTTTACATGGTCTTTGACACTCAGCATCTGACGTACTTCGGGATCCCATGTGTTGGGCAGGAGTTTGCGCATCCAGAAAATGCCACAACATGAGCTGCTGCTGGTAAGCAGGGTAAACATCGGGTAACTAAGCACCACGGTGTCCTTAGTTGCCCAATGTTTACCAGCATATGTGCAGTGCGGCCGGTCGTTCCTCGTTGCCCTCACCCTGTTGTGTGCCTCACAGCAAGAGAACAACAATAGATTTATGGTCCCGTACCAAAACCAAAGAGCAACAATCAACCAGCTGATCGTTGATACCTGTCACACGCATCAACATAGCTAAGATGTCGCAGCAACGTCCCAAAAACATTGACGTTGCTACAATCTGGTTAGCAACATAGTTGTGTGCAATGGGGTCTTAAGCCGGCCTGAAGGTGTGACGTAGGTCTGAAGGAAACCAACATTAGGCTATGTGCACACGTTGTCGGGTGCACAGCGGGTTAGCATCGGCGGCGGCTGGGCGGATCCGCCAGGAAGCTCCGGAGCCGTCCACCGGCATCCTGGCGGGTATGTGCCGCGGTTGTGCGGCGGGTGCCGGGCGGGTGGCCAGCGGGTTAGCGCCGGCGGTGTTGCGGCGGCTGGAAGCAGTACATGATTCTGCTTGCAGCCGCTGCAGAACCGGCCGGATTATAGAACATGCTCATTCTTTGCTAACCCGCTGGGAACCCAGCGGGTTAGCAACGGATGAGCATGTGGAAACCGCCGGTGTGTGCACACCGGGGGTCGGTTTCCATAGGTTTATATGTTAACCCAAAAGCCGCTTTTGGATTAACATAAATTTACATAAACCTCATGGAAACCGACCGGCGGTTTCCGCTGCTAAACCTGCACAAACCCGGCCAGTGTGCACATAGCATTATAGTTTACTATTAGTGCATCATTGATTGGTTCAACAATACAACCAATCCAAGTAAAGGATGTGTTCCTGCGTCAGCTGGGTGATGTTGTACATGTGTAAATGTGGCACCCCATGGGTTAATGTGCCACAATAACATCACATGGGTTCTCTCCCCCACTACACACTAACAAACACTACCACCTCTGGGCAATAGAGGGAGCACCTCCTGCTTCCATATATACTCTTGCCCATGAGGAAGAGCTCAGACCGTACAGCACGGTGTAGTGCTGTGAACAGCTCAGGAGAACTGAGAGCTTATTGAGAGCAGAGTTAGCTCAGTGCAGACCTAGCAAGGGTCAGAGGGACAAGGAGAACAAAAGACAGAGGAACACATCTGGGAGCTAGAGTGACACCATCACTTGCCCCAGAAGTACGCACTGAGAGACGGACACCGGATCCGGTACTGTGTCTGGCACCCACAGCACAGCGAATCCAGGAACAGCGGGATCTCTAGATACCCCCTAGTACCAGAGCGAAGCAACATGGAGGGGTCAGCACAGCCTAGAGGACCCAAGTTGCCTAGCCAAGTGGTACCAGCAGCAAACAGAGAGAGACGTGAGGAATCCCAGCAGCTTAGCTTGAAGCAGCAGCTCAGGACACACACACAGTGCAGCACAAGGAAGCCAACGACCCGGACAGGGTGTGGGGAGAGAGCCCAGCTCCATTACAGACTCCGTGGACTATAATCTGCAATAATATCAGCAGTAAAGCCTTGGAAAACAACTTTGGAGTCTGTGTATTGATTGCGACCTTTGCCTGTCAGCTCTGCAGCATCAGGACAAGAAGGGAATTACAGTGCCAACCAAACGTGAGTGTGTGTCCTTTAACCCTTCTCCACCATCTATAACCCCAATAGACTTTAACCTCTACTGCCCCGGGGGATACAGTTCCCCCCACTGGAACTATACCACCCCCGCTGCCATTACATCACCCCCGGAGGTTCTGCAGCAGCGGCGGCCCCCATTACTGGCCGCACCAAGTGGGTGGCGTCACCCGTGACAATCCCTTTGTAAATAATCCCCCTATTATTGTGCTGAGCCAGGGACACGGTCCGGACCAAGCCACCCGTGACATCCCCGACGCAGACCGGTCCGGTACCGAGTACCCCACGTCCCTTGGGGCTCCACATAAATACTTCATATGTTTGTGCATGTTAATTCACTGATGTCAAGGTTTGCCAAAGTGTTATTTGTTTATGTGTTGGAACATTGTAAGATCTCAATATACACAACAGACTGTGTTTTTTTGGCTGTAGCACGAAACAAATAAAAAATGTACATGCACTTACTGGTTCACTTCAAGTACAGGCCGAAGATAATGGAGCTTGTCCAAGTGAATATATGGCTTCTTTCTTGATGCCTGTTATCCTGACGGAACAGGGTTAACTTCCCTCCTATATTAGTCTCTTGCAGACCGCCAGCGTTCATGGAATAAAACTATACAAACACGCATGGCAACAAATAAGGGTCGCAAAGCAAGAAGGGTCAACATCGCACAGTGGCCAATGTCTGCCTAATTATTTGTGAGGCCTGAACAACATATGGCATCCTAACTTGACCCATGCATTGACTACGGCTGCCTTCACACTGCGGTCAGGTCCGATCCGGGGCTGTCCGATGTCAACCTGACAGCCCTGAACCAGATCTGAACACAGCACCGGAGGGTACAATATGCCCTCCAGTAGGCGGATTCGTCAGCTCGCAGCTCTGGGAGCTGTCCTCTGAGAAATGGTGGTGAGCCGCTTCACAGGAGACAGCTCCCTGGTGCTGAACTGCAGCTCAGCAAAGGCTGGGTTGCAGGAGCCGGCATCCGGGAACCAGGCACATTCATCGGGGGCTAGATGCTAGAGGGCGCCTGATCTCACTGGACCAGGAGGATCCAGGGTCCTATGCTTTACAGCCCCGGATACAAAAAAGCTGCAAGCAGCATTTTTGTGTCCGGGCTAAAAAACCAGAGCCTCCCGGACAACACAAAACCGGATGGCATCCGGTTCAATCCGGCCCCTTAGGATACTATGGTGCTGAAAACCGGTCCGGGGCTGTCCGATTTAGATCGGCCCCCCCGGGATCGGACCGGACCACAGTGTGAAGGCAGCCGTAATGTGAAATTTTCGGCAACATGCTGCAGCGTTTCTAAAAAACCATGCAAGTAGGGCTTGGGCAACTCAATAGGTTCAACCAGTGGCGTAACTTGAAGCTCATGGGCGCCGATGTGAAAGCTCCCACGGGGCTCCCAATTATAGTCAATCTTTAATATCTATAGTTTTTTTCTATAGGGCAAAGGGACTTTTGGGGCCCCCTAGGCTCCAGGGCCCGGAAGCGATTGCAAACCCTGCACCAGTTGTAGTTATGCCCCTGGGTTCAAATACACACACCGTTTGGCCCATGTAGTTTCACATGCCAAACACAGCAAGCTTACAACACACTGAGAGCTGGGATATGTAGGCAGATGTTGTGGCAAGCATCATCTTAGTTTTCGGTCAGCATCTGCTCGGTTCCTGCCACGATCAACCATATTCACTGCAGTGACTCGGAGATGGCTTTCAGACTGTTTGTCGGCTGGAGTGTTTGGTTGAGGCAGTCATAGTGTACGCAATTCCTGTTTATATGTTATGTGTTTGTTTCACATACACATTAATGTCTCTACACATACCTGTTTTAATAGTGTGTGTAGCTAAGCATTTTTTGGGGGAAATACAGTATGTGTCGGTGTTTGTTTTTTTGGTGTATGTTGGCCAACGAACTTGCAGATATTCAAGCTTTTATTCTCAGCCACATTCTTTGACATGTTGTTTGAAGAAACAAGAACGTGGGGCTCCGCAGCATTTTTAAGTCTAGCCCGATGAAGGCAGACAACTGCGAGCTGTCACCCTCAGCTGCCCAATTTTCCCTTGGCTGCCGAGAAAAAATGCGTGGGCTTCGCCTTATTTTGTTTAGCCAGCCAAGGTAAAACTAGGCCGCTGAGGGCTGGTATTCTCAGCGGGGTGATGGCCTATTGTTGTAGGCCCCCCGCTAAAGAATAGCAGCCCGCAACCGCCCCTGAAAATGGCGCATTAATAATAAGCGCCATTTCCAGGCGCCTTACCAGGCTCTTCCAGCGGCCCTGGTGGCGGGTGGCACGCTGGGTAATAAAGGGGTTAACACCAGCTTTGTTGTACCAGCTGGTATTAAGCCCGAGATTGTTAATGTCCCCCCACAATTAGTGCGGCCCATTAACAATCTCAATACAATGTGTTGTAAAAAAAAACACAAGTTTAAAAACAAGATTTAATTGAACAAAAAAAACAAAAACCTTTAGTGACCCCATCTTTAATAAAAAATAAATCCACAGACTAGCAAAGCTCCTCTGCGACGTTTTCTGTGCTTCCCATGCAGCACTGTCAGCTCTGCTTCATCACCACAGGGAAGGCAGAATCCAGCAATTCTCTCCCTGCTGGCTCTGCAATCACTGGACAAGCCCGTGCGATACTGCCGTGCCAGTGGGTTCATCCAGTGGCAGACCTTCAGCCTGTCGGGCCCTGGTGCAGCATTAGGTGACGACCGGGGGGGGTTGGGGGGTGCTGTCAGCGTCAGGCGAAGAGCGGGGGGGTGCTGGCAGCGTCAGGCGAGGACTGGGGGGGGAGGTTGGGTGTGTCAGGGGGGAACGTGCGGCTCTTACCTGCGCCGTATTATAGATCTGGGTGCCGGGGCTGGAGAGGAGAGGAGGGGCGGGATCAGCCGAGGGAAGCAGGAAGCTTCGCCTCAGTTAACCCCGTCTCCTCTGACACAGGGACAAGAGGGTCGGCTGGGGGCCCCCCTGCAGGCTTGAGGGGCCCCCTACCCGGTCGGGGCCCTGGTGCAGCTGAACCAGTTGCACCACGGTAGGTCCGCCCCTGGGTTCATCCAAAGGACACCATCACAATGTTAACCAAATGTCCTTGACAGTGGCGTAGCATGGGGGGGCGGTCCGCCTCAGGCGGCACGTGTGTGGAGGCGGCAATGTGGCAGCTACTGCCATGGGATCCGCGCCCGCCGTCCGTGCTATATACTAAAGCAGTGCAGCACGCTGGCCGCTGTCTGCTTTCAAAATCTCCCGCCCCCTGCAGCTCTGCTCTGCACGGAGAGGGCACTGATGTCATCAGTGAGCGTCCCGCCGTGCATTGCGCGGGACACATGCTGGGAGAGATTGGAGGAGGTGAGGGGACCTGCGAGGAGAGCGGGGGAGGGAAGAGCTTGAAGGTGAGAGGAGAGCAGAGGAGCTAAGCTGAGAGAAGAGCAGTGGAGAGAGGGGGTGCTGACTGGCCAGTGGTCTCAATGAACGGAAGTAGTGAGAGCCTGGCCAGCAAAGAAGACCAGAGGTGGCTATCTGTGCTGGAGGAGAATACCTAGGAGGAGTAGATCCTGTCACAAGGTGACTGATATCCTGCTTTGCAGTGAGTGGGGGAGGGGCTGGGAGTGGGACCCAGCTGCTGTGAGCAGATGAAGCTGCCCATGTAAACAAGCCCTCCTCCTGCAGCACAGAGGATTGTGATACCTGAGTGAGGAATCTGTAGAATGTGTGTGTGTGTTGTGTGTGTGCGGGCCGTGCCTCTGTGTATGCAGGCCGTGCCTCTGTATATGCAAGCCGTGCCTCTGTGTGTGTGTGCGAGCCGTGCCTGTGTGTGCGAGCCGTGCCTCTGTGTGTGCGAGCCGTGCCTGTGTGTGCAAGCCGTGCCTCTGTGTGTGTGTGTGTGCGAGCCGTGCCTGTGTGTGCAAGCCGTACCTGTATATTGACATCATCTGCTCTCTGTACTATGTGTTGACCTGTATATTACTATCTTCCTCCGTGCGCAATGTTTCCTATATGTATATTACTGTTTATTCTCATTAATTTACAGTTAGATCGTTTTGTATTCAGTGATTTGATTTATTCCATTCTTCTATCTTTGGTGCTATATACTGTATATCCCAGCGTGTTCTATTGGGGAATTGTTAACATCGTTGTCCCAGATAACAATATGATGACTGTAATAGGGACTCCGTGGTGATCGGTAATAGGACCTGTGGTGATGTCGCTGCACGCACTTTACGGCATTATGGCATGACATCATAACTAAGCACCAGCGGCCGTTCCGGATCCCGGAGGCCGCAAGCACGCGTCTTACAGCAGCTGATCACCATTGAATTTGACCCTGATT
>JARQOC010003969.1:0-12883 GCA_033576535.1 Allobates femoralis | reverse complement strand
TTAATAGGTGATAGGGCAAACGAGTGTAAAGAGTTAGCATATAAATAACGATGTGTAATTATGTGTAATAGTGAGATCACCGAGGTGTAATAGGCGTGTAGTTACGGATAACAGTGTACTATCTAATAGGATAACGAGGTTGTGAATAAGTGGTAATAGATAATCTGTGGTAATGAGAAACACTAAGTGTAATAAGGTTTAGTGAGCGAATAACAGAGAGTGGAAATAGGGAAAAATGGAGGAGAATGATGTCTAATTAAGTTCTGATTACGGAGTGGTAGAAGATGATGGAGGAATACCGAGTAAAAGAGTTTAATGACACGATAACGCGGTTTTAACGATAGGTGTAATGAGTAAACTGACGTGTAATATGTAATAGATTCAGATGGAATAGGTTAATCGGATTAAACGATTAATTTAGGGTATGGGAGTCAGTTAATAGTGTAATAGGATAAACGAATGTAATTAGTGTAAAGAGGAGAACAGGGAGATAGGTATGAGAGGTATAAGCGAGATAATAGGGTAAAAATAACAGGTGTAATCAGGTGTAATGAGGATGAACGAGTTGTATATATTAATGAGATACCGAGGTGTAATATATAATAGATATCGTGTAATGATAACTGATAAACATTTAATAGGGGTATTGGGCAAGATAATCAGTGTAAGCAGTGATAATGAGAGTAACGAGGTTAAAGTGTGTAATGAGTAATAACTAGTGTAATAGTTAATGATGATAACAGTTTAATTAGGTGTTAATAGCGATAACGAGTTAATAGAATAGGATATACAGGGTAGAAAAAGTCTTGTGAAGGGGGATAACAATGATTGTAAAATAGGGTGTAATCAGGATACCGAGATGAAATAAAAGTCGTTCTGAAGGATTAACCGAGTTTAATCAAGTTTTAAGTAGATAACATGTCATAGGTTAGTTGCGAGATAACAGGTTGTAAATAGGTGTAAAGAGATAACAGGTGTACTTGTGAATAGATAACGGATTAATCTTGTAAATTAAAGTAGTAACGATTGAATAGGTGTATTAGGATAACAAGGTTAATATGATGTAATATGGAAACCGATGTGTATAAGAGGTGTTTTGATAAGTCATCCATTTAATAGAGCTTTAAGCTGTAGGGAATAACAGAGGTGTAATCTAGAGTTAATGAGAAGATAACGAGAGTGTGAATAGGTGTAAATAGAGGGAAAACGAGTGTAATAAGGCGTGTTAATGGAGGATAACGAGAGTGTAATAGTTAATAGGGATAACTATCGAAATATAGTCAGGGAGGATAACAGATTGTAATTAGATGGAATAAGCATAACAGATGTAAATATTGAAATAGGATAACAGTTGTAGTAGGTGGAAAATAGAGGATAACACGAGTGTAGTATTAATAACGAATTGTCACAGTTAATGAGGATAACTAGTGTAATACGTGTATCATATAGGATAACAGGTTAAGTAGTTAATAGGTTAACGAGGGTAGATTGAAAGTGAGGAGTAACGATGTAATAGTTATGAGATACAGGTTAATAAGGTTAATAGATATCAGTGTAATAGTGTAAATGAATAACGATGTTATTATGTGTAATGAGATAAGACTGTAGATAATAGGTTACAGAGAGATAACAGGTGTAAGTAGTTATGATATACAAGTTAATATTAATAGAGGATATACTATTTCACTAATAATGGATACCGATTAATAGGTAGGTAATGATGATAGTGGTTAAAATAGGTGTAAAGAGATAACAAGTGCGTAATACGGTTAGAGGATGATACCCGGTTCTAATAGGTGTAATGAGTAAAACGAGATGTAATAAAAGGTGTAGTGAGAGATAACGGTTAATAAGTTAAGAGATAAAACGAGAGGTAATAGAGGTGTAATGAGGATTAACGAGGTGTAAATAAGTGAGTAGTAAGATAACGAGTGTGAATAGGTGCTAAATGATAGGATGAACGAGTTAAAATGTAATTGTAGAAGATAAGCTAGGCGTGTAATAAGTGTAGTGGTGAGGAATAAACGAGGTGTTAATATAGGGATAAATCTGAGATCGAACAGTGTGTAATAGAGTGTAAATAGGATAACGATAGTAATAGTTTAGGTAGAGGATAACGAAGGTGTCTAATCAGGGTAATAGAGGATTAACGATTAATAGAGTTTAAATGAGGGATTAACGAGGTTAAGTAAGTTGTAGGTATTGGATAACGAGGGTAATAGTTGAGAAGATAGTAAAAGTAGTAATAGGTTAATGAGATAACGAAGTTAATAGGGTGTAATGAGGAATAACGAGTAATCAGGTTAATGAGGAAACGATTGAGTACAGGTTAGTGAGGGGATAACGAGATCTAGGGGATGTAATGAGGATAACAGGTGTAACTAGTAATGAGATAACAGTGTAATAAGTAGTAGTGAAGGGAATAACAGTGATAATATTGTAAGTGAGATAACGAGGTAATAGGGTGTAATGAGGGATAACGAGGTATAGGGTTAAGACTTGAGGATAACGAGGTGTAATAAGGTAAATAGGATAACGAGCGTCTCGTAATAAGGGTGATAATGAGGATAACAAGTTGTAATAGGGATATTGAAGGAATAACGAGTGTAATAGTTAATGAGGATAACGAGTGTAAAAAAGGTTAATTCGAGGGATAAACGATGTGTATACTAAGACTGTAGATAGGAATGATAACAGTTCAATAGTCGATTAATGAGGAATAACGAAGGAGTGATAGATAGTAGTAAGAAGTTAAGGGATCACGTAGTGTTAATATGAGTAAGTGAGGATGAACGCAGATGTAAAATGGGTGTAATGAGGCGTGAACACATTGGTAGTAATAGTTGTATGAATGAAACAAGTGTAAATAGTGTAATCAAGGTATAACGAGTTTCATAGGAGGTAGGTGAGGAAAACCAGTGTTCTAGGATGGTATGATGATAACGCAGTATAATCGGTAGATCGAGTGATAACGAGGTGTTAAATAGTTGTAATAGGATAAACGATCTGGTACTAGTGTAGTGAGGATAACGAGTGAGATATAGGGTTAATGCCATAACGAATTGTAATAGGTGGTAATGAGATAACGATGTGTAATAGTGTAATGAAGATAACGAGTTTGTAAATATGTGTAATGAGGCGTTTAACATGTTAATAGTTTAATGAATAACCTGTAATAAAGCGGTGAAATAGAGAGTATAACAGAGGTGTAATAGTATAAGAGGAATAACGAGTGTAACAAAGTGTGTGTTATAGATGTATAACGAGAGGTGTAAATAGGAGATAATGAAGGTATACACTATGAGTAATAGGATACGTATAAAAAGTTAGATAAGCGAGTGTTACTAGGTTAATAGGATAACAGGGTGTAAAGGGCGTGTAATTAATAACTCGTGTAATAAGGTGTATTAAGAGATTAAACAAGGTTAATATGTAATGAGGAATAACATGTAAAAGGTGTAATCGATAACGAGGTGAAACAAGGATGAATGAGAATAAACGAAGTGGTAATATTAATGAGGACTAACGAGGTAATAGTGTAAAGAGGGATAACGATTGGTTACATACTGGGGTATAGGATACGAGGAAGTAATATTAATAGATAGATAACGAGAGAGTATGTAATAATAGTGTTAATGAGATCCCAGCGTGTAAAATAGGTGTAATGAGTGATAACGTAGGAAAAAAGGGTAGTGAGCATAACGAGTAGTCAATAGGTGAAATAGAAGGCATAACTAGGGTTAATAGTAGTATGAGAGATAACTGCAGTGTAGATTAGGGTGGTAATAGACAGATAACGATGAATAAGTAAAGTCTGAGGGATAACGAGGTGTAATAGGATTGTATAAGTGAAGAGATAAACGAGGTGTAATAGGATCGTGAAGAGATAACACGATGTAATGGTGTAATGAGATTAATCTGAGGTGTAATAGTGATAGAGCGAGGGATACCGAGTGTGTAATAGGAGTAGTGAGGATAACGAGTTAAATAGGGTTTAATAAGATAACGAGGTTAATGATGATAACTATTGTAATAGAGTGTGTATGAGATAACAGTTGTACATAGGGTGTAATGATGGGATACATGAGGTGTAATAGTGTAATGCGAGGGATATACAAGTGTAATAGATTAAGTGAGGATAACGAGGTAAATAGTGAAAAAAGAAGAGATAACGAGATGGTAGATAGTGAGTAAGAGGATAACAGAGGTGAAATATGAGGGTTAATGAGGATAACGATTGTAATAGGTTAATGAGGATAACGAGGCGTAGAAAATCGTGTATTAGGATAACAGAGATGTAATAGGTGTAATAGGATAACGAGTGTGTAACGTGTAATGATGCGAGATAACTAGTGAAATATGTATGAGTATACGATTTAATAGTTAATGAGATAACAGGCTTAATAGAGTTCACCTGAGGATAACGAGTGTAATAGGTAATGAGGATAACGAGGCATGTAAATATTAATGATGGAAAACGAGTGTAATAGTGATAATGATGTATAACCGAGGTGTAATAGGTGAGTAATGAAGGGAGTAACGATGGTGTAATAGTTAATGAAAGATAACCGATGTGTAAATAGGAGTAATCGGGATATCGACGTGTAAATAGGGTAATGAGAGCTCAACCGTAGGTGTAATAGTTAAAAGATGAATAACGAGGTGTAATAGGTGTAAGTTCTGATGATCACGAGGTATGTTGATAGTGGTACTGAGATAACGAAGTTAATATGTGTCAAAAGGATACGAGGTGTAATATGGTTTAATGGAAGTATAATCGAATGTGTAAAGGTGTAATGAGGAGATAACGAGAGGTGTAATATGTGTATAGGCTAAACAGATGTATTAGGGTTCAAGTGAGATAACCATTAATAGGTTGTAGTGAGGATAAGCGAGTGTAACATTGTAATGAAGGATAACAGAGCGGAAAAGGGTAATGAGGTGATCTAACTAGAGGTTAATATAGGTGGTAATAGGACAACGAGTGTAATAGGTGTTAATGATGTGGATAACGAGGAGTAATAGTATAATATTGTACAACGAGGTGTAATAGTAATATAGGGATAACGAGTGTATAATTGATGTTAATTAGGGAATAACATGCGTATAATAGGGTGTATAGGGATAACAGAGAAGATAGGTGTATAGGGTATTAACGAGCGTGTAAAAGTGTAAGATAGATACGAGTTAATAGGTTAAGAGAGGATGAATAACGATTATAATAGGTGTGTAATGAGATAACGAGGTTCTATATATATGAGATAACGAGATTGTAATTAGGTTAATGATGGAAAACAGGTGTAAATGAGTGATAACGATTAATAGGTTTAAGAGGATCACGAAAGTGTAATAGGTCGTAATGAAGAGATAAACGACTGTGTAATCGGAGATAATGATGATAACGAGGTGTAATAGGTGTAATAAAAAAGTGTAATAGAGTGTAAATGATAGGAAACGAGGTAGATACATGAGGTGAGTGAGAGATAACGAAGGTGTAATAGTGTAATGCGAGGATAACGTAGGTCTAATAGTTAATGAGGAAAACTAGTGTAATAAGTGTATAGATAAACGATGTGAAAAGGGTTAAAGAGGAATCACAGTGCTATTAGAAGGGAGTGTAAAGTGAGGGAAGTAACTGCGTGTAATAGGTGTAATGAGGCTAACGGAGTAAGTAATAGGTGTAATGAGGGATAAACTGATGTGTAAATAGGTGAACTGATGGAAAACAGAGAGTTTAATAGGTGTAATGAGAGGATAACTAGTGAAATATGGTTTGGGAGTAAAACATTGCGGGAAGGGAAACGAAGGATGTCAATAGGTTATGAAAATCTCTCAGTCAACATACAACAACGAAGAGAGGTAAAAGAGTAGAGATCATTAACACCCTTACTACACTCGATTATCCCTCATATACAACCCTATTACCCCTCGTTATCCCCACTACACCATATACACCTCGATATTTCCCTCATTAACACCTATTAGACAACCTTCCCACTTATCTCCCTCATTACACCTATTACACCTGTTATCCCTCAGTACACGCCCTATAACCCTACTTATCCCTCTATATACAAACAGCTATTACCAGCCTCGTTAACCCATCAAGAGACCCCATATACACGCTCATTAACCCTCACAACATCGTATTACACCTCGTAATCCCCTATCATCTACTACCTATTACACCTCGTTATCTACCTCAGACACCCCTATTACATCCGCGTTATCCCCACTACAAGCCAATTACACCCTCTTATCACCTCATTACACCCTATTACAGAACCTCGTGATCCCTCATTACACCCTATTAACACCACTTATCTCCTCATTACAAACACCCTAATTTACACCTCGTTATCCTCTGCATTAGCACCTATTACACCTCTTTTCACCTCACAACACCTATTACAAATACCTCTTATCCCGACATTACACCATCGTTAAGCCCTCATTACACCCTATTAAACCTCGTTATCCCCACTAACACATAATTACAACCTCTTCTCCAGTCATTACACCCTCGTTACACCCGATATCGGACCTCATTACACCCTAATTACACCTCGTTATCTCGCATATACACTATACACCTCGTAACCGACACTACAGCCTATTACCACCTCGAGTTATCCCTCACTACACCCTATACACCTCTTATCCCTCATACATCCCATACTCCTCTGTTATCCCTCATTACAACCTATTACACCTCGGTATCCCTCCATTACACCCAATTGCACACCTCGGTTATCCCTCAGTACAACCTATTCCATCCTCGTTAGATCCCGCATTACCCTATGCACCTCGTTAACCCTCATTAACACCCTATTTCACCTCGTTATCCCTCATTTACAAAACCCAAGTTACAGCCCTCGTTACCCTCACTACGTACCATATATCACCTCGTTATCCCTCATACACATATGTACAACCTCAAATCCCTCATTACACCCAAGTACACCTCGTTATATCCCCTCATTACACACCCCTATTACACCTCGTTACTCCCTCACATACACCTTTGCCACCTCGTGTTTTCACCTCTGTACACACCCTATTACACCTCTATCCTCATTACACCGATTACCCTCCGTATTCCTCACTACAACTATTACACCTCTTACCCCTCATTTACACCCATAAGTTTACAACCACAACGTTATCCCTCCATTACACCCTATACAACCTCGAGAATCCCCTACATTACACCCTATTACACCTCTGTTATCCCCCTCATTAAATTACATACACCTATACACTCTCGTTTTGCCCACATACACCAATTACAACCACGGTAATCCCTCATTACACCACTATTCATCTCGTTATTCCTCATTTACACCTAATACACCTCGGTATCCCTCATTATCACCCTATACACCTCGTTACCCCAGTACACCCTATACACCTCTGTAATCCCTCATATACACCCTATTACCACCTCACTCGTTTATACCCTCACGTAAACCGTAATTACACCTTCTTACCCTCAATACACCTATTAACACCTCCGTATCCCTCATACTACCCTATTACAACCTCTTAACCCTCACTACACCTAATTACACCCTCTTATCCCATCAATTACAACCCTATACACCTCGGATATCCCTCATCAACAACCCAAATACAACCTCGTAATCCCGCTCATTACAACCCTATACATCTCGTTATCTCAACATTACACACACCTTATTAAACCTCGTGTATCCCTCACTACACTACTTACACCTTGTTGATCCCCATTACACGCTATTACTACGCTCATTATTCCCCTCATTACACCCTGATTACTACCTGCGTTAGTCCCGCACTACACCTGTACAACCTTCGTTACCCCTCCAGTTACAAACAATGCGTATCCCTCAGTACACCGCTATTACACCTCGGTACCCTCACTACACCGATTACAATCCTCGTTCATCCTCACCTACACCCTATATAACAACCTCTAATCCCGCATGTACACCCTTATAAACAACCTCTTATCTCTCACTACACCTAGTACACTCTTTACCCTCACAACACCTATTCTACAACCCGTTTAGTCCCCCTCACTACACTATTTACACTCGTATCCCACATTAACACCCTAATACGACCTCGTTATCCCTCACTACACCTATTACATGAACCTCGTATAATCCCTCATGTACACCTATTACACCTCGTTATCCCTCACTACAGCCCTATTACACCTCGTTATCCCTCATTACAACCCTATTACACCTACGTACTCCCGCATTAACACATCCCTATCTACAACCTACGGTATCCCTCATTACCCCCTAATACATCCTCAGTTATCCCTCACAAGCACACGCTATTACACCTCTTATCCCTCATTACACCAAAACACACCTCCGTTATCCCTAATTTACTCCTATTACACCTCGTTATCCCTCTTTACACCCCTATTTACACCTCGTTAAGTCCTCATTTACATCCCTATAACTACCTCTTTTATCACCCGCGTACACCTATACACTCGTTAGTCCCTCATTACACCCTATTGACACCTCGAGTATCCCTCATTACCTCCCTAATACACACACGTGAAGACCTCAATTACACAACACCCTACTTACGACTCTCGTTATCCCTCACTACACCTAATTTACAGTAATCACCTCGTATCCTCATTACAACCAAGGTTCACAAGCTTATCCGCCTCATTAAAACTCCGATTACACCAATCTTATGCCCACACTACACCTATGACCACCATCAGTAATATCCTCATGACAGCCTAGTACCCATCGGTAATCCCTTCACTTACAACCTATTCACCTCAGTTGATCCCTCAAATACACCCTATTACTCCTCGTATTATCTCTCGAGTACACCTATTACACCACGTGATTATCCCTCATTAACACCCTATTCCACACTATCTGTTATTCCCATCATTAATAGCCCTAGTTACCCCTCGTTATCCCTCACTACACGCTAGTACACCTCGTTAACCCTCATTACACCTATTAACACCTCGTTATCCCCATTTCACACATCAACCCGATTACACCTCGTATCTCCTCCCTACACCTAGTACACCGCTTGATCCACTCACGTACGTACCCAATTAAACCAATTACTTCATCCCTACGGGCAATGTACACCCTATTGACACCTCGTTATCACTCTCACTACCCCTAATTACACTCGTATATCCCTCATTACACCCTTATAACTACACCCGTTATACCTCATACTACAACCAGTAAACACTCGTTAGGCTCCACACATACACCTATTTACACACTCCTCGTTATCCCTCAGTACACCTATTACTCCTCGTTTAACCCGCACTACACCTAACTTACACCTTAGCTCGTTATCCCTCATGACACCCATATTACTATAACACTCGTTATCCCTCATTACACCCTATTAACACCTCCATTATCCCTCATATACCCCAATGATTACAAACCATCGTTATCCCTCTTTAACACCCTATGACACCTCTTAATCCCTCATTACACTATTACATTCCTCGATAATCGCCTCATTACACACCTACTTACAGCCTCTATATCCCTCCATTACACCCTAACACCCCTCGTTATCCCTCATTACAAACCCTATATACACGCTTCCGATATCTCCTCACTACACCTATACACCTCGTTATCCCTCATTACACCTAATACACCACGACGCTCATTACAAGCCCTCACTTGAACACAACACGTTATCCCTCATCCTACACCTTAACAACGCATCTGTTAATCCTCATCATTACACCCTATACACCTCGATTATCCCTCATTACACCCAATATTACTATCCTCGTATCCCTCATACACCACTAATTTACACCCACGTTATACATCCAGCATTACCCTATTACCCCGTCTTAACCCCTACACGACACCTATTACAACTCGTCGTTACCTCGATTACACCTATTTCCCCTCGGTATCCCTCATACACCTCTATTACACCTCGTATCCCTCACTAACTCTACATCCTATATACATCCTCGTTATCCCTCATTTTCATCCCTATTACACTCTCGTTATCCCTCATGAACAACCCATGACAGCGCTCGTTATAACACCTTCAATAACAAAACCTATTACACTCGTAATCACAATCACTGATCAACACCCATTTAACATACCTTCGTTATCCCACATCAATACAGTCCCTAGATTACAAGCCACGTTATCTCCGCACTACACCTATTTACCCCTCGTGAGCCCTCCCTACAACCCTATTACACCGTCGTTATCCCTCACTACAGACCTATTACAACCTCCCTTTATCCCCCCTTAACCATTTTTTCCCTTTAAAACCCTTTATAAATTCTTTCCCTTTTTCCCCAATTTAAAAACATTTTTATCCCCCCAAAAAACCAAAAATTTTTACCCTCAAAACCCCCTTTACTTTACCTTTTACCCCTTAAACCCTTTTTTCCCCTTTTTCCCTTTTAATTTTTACCCTTTTTCACCTTATTTTTTCCCCCTTTTAAAAAACCCTTTCCCTATTAAATTTTCCTCATACATTAAATTTTCCCTCTTTTCCCCTTTATACCATTTAACCCTCTTTAAAACACTTATCTCTTTCCCCCTTTAAAACCACTTTTCCCATTTTTTTTCCTTTAAATCCTCTTCCCCTTTTATATCCTCTATTTTTAAAAACCCATTTTCCCCCCTTTTCCATTTATACCTTTTTACCTCTTATACAACTTTTACCTCTTTCCCTTTTCCCTTACCCCTTTTTTTCACCCTTTAAACCCCTTTTAAACTTTTTTACCCTCTTACCCCAATTTACCCCTTTCACTTTTTAAAACCTTTACACTTTACACCTTTATACACTTATAAAAAATTTCTTTAAAATTTAACCCTTTATACCTCTTTCCCCTTTTAATAAAACTTTTTAATTTTACCCCTTATCCCACTTAACATTTTCCTCATACAATTTAAACACCTTTACCCCTTTTACACTTTATACATTTCTTTCCCTCTTAACCAATTAAATTTACCCCCCTTTAAACTTTTTTCAATCTTCCATCCCCCCTTTTATAATCCTTTTCACCCTTTTAACCACTTTTAATTTTCACCCTTTAATTATTATTTTCATTATCACCCCTTATAAACTTTTACCCTTTACCCCCCAAAATTTTCCCTTTTAACCATTTTACATTTTTCCCTTTAACCTTTTTAAACCCCAATTTTACCCTTTTAAAAAACACTTTATCTTTTTTTCCTTTTAAAAACTTTCTTCCCTTTAAAATTTTTTTTACCCCATCTTACCCCCTTTTATTAACCTTTTCCCCCCTTTCCCCTTTTAAAAAACCCTTTAATTTTAAATCTTTCATTTACCCCATTTAACCCTTTAAACCCTTTACACTTTATCCCTTTTTACCTTTAAAATTTATTCTTTCCCCTTTAACCACTTATCCATATTTACCTCTTTCCCCAATTAACCATCCCTTAAACCCTTTAAAAATTTTTCCCCTTTAAACCCTTTCACTATTTATAAATTTTCAATCCATCTTTAACCTATACCCTTTTATACATTTTAATATATACCTTTTCCCCTTTATCCCTTTTAAATACTCTTTCCCTTTAACCCTCTTTAACTTTCCCCTTTTTATCCCCTTAAAAATTCCCTCTTTCCCCTTAACCTTTTACCCTTTTATCCATTTAAACCCCTTTAACCCTTTAATAAACCACTTTAATTTTTCCCCTATTAACCACAAACCCCTCTTTACCCTTTTACAAAAATTCCCCTTTTTTTAAACCCCTTAACCCTTTTACATTTTCCCCTTTAAAAACACTTTAACCTTTCCCCCCCTCTTTACCCTATAATTTTCCCCCTTTTAAAAACTTTTAAAAACTTTTAACCCTCATACACTTATACATCTTCCCTTTTTAAACCCCTTTATACATTTTCCCTCTTAAAACCATTTACCTCTTTATCCAAATCCCACTTTCACCTCTTTACCCTTTAAAACCCCTTTTACCCTTTAAATTTCCTTTAACCTTTTCCCATATACCTTCCACCCTTTTCCCAATTTATTTTAACCCCCTTTAAACACTTATTCCCACTTTCCCCTTTCCCATTAAAAAATTTTTCTTTACCCTTTATACATTTCCCTTTTTCCCTTTTCTTTATCCCCCCATACATTTTCACTTTATCCCATTTATCCCCCTTTCACCCTTTCCCATTAACTTTCACCTTTTATCCCTTTTATACACCTTAACCATCTTACACCTTTACACACCTTTAACCTCTTACCCTCTTACACCTTAAAACCTTTATCTCACTAACCCTTATTATACACCCTTAATCCTCTTCACCTTTCACTTTACCCTTTATCCCCCTTTTCTCTCACCCCTCATACCCTTACACACTTATCCCTCTAACCCTTTTACATCTTTCCCTCTTAACACTTTTAACCATCTTTACCTCTATACCCCTATTAACCCCTCTATTACCTTTAACCCTTTACACTCTTTACCCTTTAACACCTTTTCACCTCTTAACCCTATTAAACCTTTATTACCCTCTATCCCTTATACACCTTTACCTCTTACCTCAAACCTATACCCTCTTACCCTCTTAAACCATTAACCTCTTTCCCTCATTAAACCCCCTTTATAACCTTTATCACCCTCAAAATACACCTATTTCATTAACCATACCTCTTTACCCTCTTAAACCCCCTATTAAAATCTTTTCACTCCTATTAACACTTTATCCCTCTTAACCCCTTTTATACCACTTTAATACACTATTACACCCTTTATACCAATACACTTTCACCTCTTATACCCTTTAACCTATTTACCCTCTTATCCCCTTACACCTTTTACCCTCTTTTTCCCATTAACTCTTTCCCTCTTTCCCTTATACATTTTTAAAATTT
>JARQOC010003968.1:0-12888 GCA_033576535.1 Allobates femoralis | reverse complement strand
GGGAAACAAGTAAATTTGCCCAGTTATTGATTTAAGGGGGGGAAAAGCAGAAAAAATTTGGGGTACACCTAAGTAACTGAGAACATTGAAAAAGGGTTTGGGTCAGAGCATTTTCAAAATAGAAATGTCTTGGGGGTGCTCCAAAGAAGGCTTGATTCTTAAAAAACAAAACCCCCCAAAAAAATTTTTACACTCAATTAATTAATCCCAATGTCCAAAGGCCCTAAGGGGTTTCATTGATGTGCCCATCTGTTTCTGATTCCCCCCAAATTTAAAACTTTTTGGGGCCCTCGTAGGAAACATGACTTCGGGAACTATACGGGCTAAGCATTATAAAAATTTTTGGAACAAATGTTTTCCCCCTTTTTTAAAAGTAAACACCAGGGATTTATTATTTTTTCTTAATTTCTTGTTTTTGCCCTGGCCCACATGAGCAAAATTTTTTCCCAAAACATCTAAATGAAAAAAACTTGCCTTTTTATTTTGGGCCCCTTTAGGGAAACAATAATATATTTTGATGTGAATTATTCTTTCTCTTCCCTTTAAAATTAATTACTCATCCTTTTTTTTTTATACACATTTTAATTTAAAAAGGGAAAATATTCTACATATATTTTTTTCCCATTTTTTCTAAAAAATTATCTTGCTTATTTGTTTTATATAGAAAGAAAAGAATAACAAAAAAAAATTTTAAAGGCCGCACTCTAAATGGGGAACCCTTTTCAAACTTTTTTAAAAAACATTTTGAACCAAAATTTCTTCTTCTTTCTAGGAAAAATTATAAAAAAAAACCTTTTTTATTTTTTTCTCCATCTTCGGGCTCTAATTACCAGCTTGATCCTTGCCTTTCCATTTGTTTTACTTTTAAAGGGGGGCCCACTATTTGGAAATAAAACCCTGGGGTTTTTTTTAATTTTATGATGACAATTTAATTTTTTCCCAAACCCCTCAAAAATTAAAAACAAACCGGGACTGTTTTTTTTTTAACTTTTAATTTGTTTTTAAATTCCCTGGATGACCACCCCCAACAAAAACTACAGTAAGTAAAATAGATAACCCAAAAAAATTATTTTACAATTCAAATTTAAATCGCTGTTTGAACAATTTTTAAATCCAAATTTAGATTGGAGTTTGGAGTTCAAAAGACAGGGTAGGGAAATTGAACAGTTGTCTGTATTTTTTCTTTAAAAGGGATTTTGAAAGTGGTTTCCACCCTCCAATGCCCTCTATTGGTCATGGGTAAGCATGAAAACTGAATAAAAGGGTTTCCTTGTTTAACTAAAATCTACTTCTTATTTCAGAGAAATCCACTTTTTTTCTTATAGACAAAAAAAATTTTTTTAAAGCTAGGGGACGGGGGAAAAAATTAATTTGGGGGTTTGCAACTGGCCCGGTAGATCAATTTTTGGGGGGGTGCAGTTTACAGGGAAACGGGTCAAGGCATACAATTTTAGGAAAAAATTAAAAATTTCCACCCATAAGGAGCAAACACCAGAAAAAGGCAAAAACCCTGTTTTTTTGATAAAAGAACTCAGAATGGAAAAAAAACAAAAAAACTTTGGTTCCAAAAAACCCCCTTTTTTAAACAATGCAAAAGGGGCAAAAAAAAACAAAAAGGAATATATTAAAGGGGGAAAAAGGAACTTTTAAAAAATTTGAAAAATCACCCGGGCAAAATGCTGGGAGAAAGGGGTCAAAAAGGCCCCCAGGGGGTTAAAGGAAAACCCAAAAGTGCCCTGGCGGGAATTTTGTTGGGGGAAAAAAACCCCCCCCAGGGGTTTTCGCCCCCCCGGGCAAACCCCGGGGCCCGGGGGGGGCATTTTGAGGGGTTTTTTAAAAGGGGGGCCCCCGCTCAAGGACATTTGGGACGAAAACGGGCGGGGGCCGGGGGCCACCCGGGCCCAAATTTAAACTTTTTGACCATTTCAAAATATGCTTATTCTGTTTTGGACCTTTCTTTAAAAAAAAATTTTTTTAAAAAATTTTTTTGGCTTATTCGGGTAAATGAGAAAATCTTTTTTTCCAACTTTTTGGGGCCTTTGGGGTTTTACCACAGACCCCAATAAAGGGTTTCCCTAAAAAAAAAAGACTTGTCACTTATAAAAACATTAAAATGACTTCAGATTGCTCAAAGACCCTTGTAAAACCCAAAAAAAAATTTTGGAGGTAAATTATTATAACATTGTACAAGAATTAGATAACCCTTTACCCAATACCGGGTCCCCGCGCTTAAATTTGGAAAGGGACTTTGCGGGGATCGAGTGAAATGTTTTTTTTGTCTTTAAGAGTTTCAGGGTTTTTTAGTTGTCAAGGTCTTTGCCTCCGGTTTTTGTGCCCCAAAAACTGCATTCACTAATATTTTCCAACTGCTGGTTGGGGATTTTAAATGTGTGACTCACCTGGAATCCCCCCCCCTTGGCTTTAAATACCCTTTCCCTCCTCTGTTAGGTTTCTGCTGATGGGCTATTTGCTTTTGGCCCTTTGGTGCTATGCTGTTTTCCTTAGCTGCTGGACTAAGTTTTTTCCTTTGGGGGAGAAGCTTGATCCCCTGACTCGTGGGTGGAGGTAGGGGCCCAGCCTTACGGCTAATCAAGATTTTTTGGGTTTAAACCAAGGGGGCCCCCAGATAACTCCTCCCCCATCACAGGTACCTCAAAAACGGGGCGAGCTAGGACCCCGGGCATCAAGGTCGGGTTAGTTCTCCCCGGGCCCCCCTTTTGGGCCCATTTTCCCCAAACCTTTTTCCCTGTTTCCCCTTTCCCTTTCCCAAAGGGGGAACAAATTACCTTATCCCAAGCTTCGTCAAGGCTTTTTAGGTGTTCCTGGGGAAGGGAAAAACTTTTTTGGGTTTTTTCCCCAAAAGCAATAAAGGTTTTAAAAAATAAACGGGGACCAACTCATTTCCTCATTGTCCTATTTGACAGCTCTTTTTTTTGGGGAACCCGCAATATGGTTTATAAAAAGGTTTGTCATTTTAAGTAGCAAGGTAATTTTAAAGAAGAAACAATCCTTCTTTTACACAGTACAGGTAAAAAAATTTGACCAAAAATTTTTTTTTTTCACACTGTTTCCTAGGATTTTTTTTAATGGCAGCAATGCTCTTTTAATATTTGCCCTTTAGTTTGTCAACCCGAGGATTAGCGTTCACAAGGCTGCAAATCATTTTTTTTCTGAAGTTAGATTAACGTTTTTAGGTTTTGTAAATCTTGCTTTTATTGAAACCTGATACACTGGTATTTGTTTTTGAGCCCCTCAAAGGTGACAAGGAGAATTATATTTATTCCATAAACCGCAATTCACAACATGTCTCTTTTTAAAAAACGATGGAGAAAAATTATATTTTTTTAAAATAGGGGACGGGGTTACCCCCAAAAGCAGTAGAATTCAATTTTAAAGGGAAATTTTTCCCTTTTTTCAGTAAAAAATTTACAGATTTTTGGTAGTAAAAAAATTTCCCCTTTTCCAATGAATTTTTGCATGGTTTTGGGCTACAAAAGAATCTTTTGAGATTTTTTTTTAGCAATATAAACCCTTTAAAAAGGGGAAAAAAAAAACCCTGAAAAACATAACCTGAAATAGAAAGATTTTTTCCCAAAGGGGGGGGTTTTTTTTTTTTTTTTTTTCTATTGAAAAAACTGCTTAGCTTTTTCCTATTTTTCAATTTTTTGAGTGTTTTTCATTCAAATCAAAAATAAATTTAAAGGAAAAACAAAAATTTTCTTAAAAACCCTGTTTCAGGAAATAGAAAAAATTTCCCAAAACTTAAAAAAGGGAGGGAGAGTTTTTTAAAGGGAAAGCTTTTGCGGGGTGGCTTATTAAAATAGTCCACAGCTCCTCAGTTTTTATGATCTCTGCTTCTCTTCATTATTTGAAACAATTCCCTGTTTACTTCTAGAAAAATTAAAAATTTCAGCCTTGGGCTTGTGATGGGACATATAGGGTTTAAAAAACCCAAAGGCAACAAGCAAGATCTTGAAAAACCTTTAGGAATAATATACAAAATATATTGGAAAAATTAAAATACGGTTTTTTTTTTAACAAAAAGAATGATATTTGCTGGAAAAAGCCCTTTAAGCCCCCAATGACCTTGATGAAAATTTTCCGACGGGTCACTTGCAGGGTGTGGGAAAGGGCACAAAACACCCACCAGGGAAAACAAAGGGGGTGGTAAGACCCTTGCACACCTTGAAATTTTTTTGTGTTTTTTTTTAAGCAGGTTTTTTCAAAAAAACGCAAGCAAATCCTTTTTGCCAATAAAGTAAAATGAAAATGTTGGGGGCCCTTTTTTTGCCCCAATGTTGCTTATTTCCCTTTCAGATGTCCTGCCCAAATAAAGCGCTTGGGATTTCAACTATTGCATCATTTTTGCAGCATTTTTCCCCCCCCAAAAAAACATGAGAAATGCCCGAGAAAAAAAAGTCTGTGGGAAAAACGTATCGAAATGCGTTAAAAAAAAAAAACCCCATTGCATTTTTAGGTTGGGATTTTTCTGGCCCGGGGGAAAAGCAATTTGGGGACCAGAAATTTTAAAAACCAAATACCAAAAAAACCCTCAAAGAAAACCAGACAACCCAGTTGTCTTTTCCGCTTTTTAAAAAAATTTAAATTTCAATAAAAAAAGGGGAAATTACAAAATTTTTACTTTTTAATTTTTTTCAGGGATTTGGGGGTTTAACCCCTTTTAAAACCCCCCAAAACACTGTGCATTTTTTCAAAAAAAATTATTTAGTTTTTTTAAATATATATAAAAAATCACGGTTAATTTTGGGGGGGAAAAAAAATATTTACAAAAAATGTAAAAAAAAAAGGAAAAAATTTTTACCTTTAGCCTTGATAAAAAACTAAAGGCCCTTTTTAATTTTAAAAAGGGAAACAAAAGATAAAAAAAAAAAATTTTTAAAAATCTTTGCCTCACGGTAAAAATTTTTTTAAAAAAATTAAACAATTTACTTGGGGAATTTAAAACGAATTTGCTAAAAAAAAAATATTCGGGGGGGGGTTTAGGTAAAACGATTTAAAAAAAGGGCCGATTTTTTAAAAGTTCTTTGTTAGTTTGATAGCTAAAATCCTAAAATGTAAAACCCCTAAAAAAACAATTTTTTTTAAGGTTTAAAAATTTTAAAAAAAAAAAATTAAAAGGGCCAAAAAGGTAAAAAACCCCCTTTAAACTGTTTGACCGGTTTTTTTCCGGCGCTTTTTTAGGCATTTGATTTGGTTTCAGTTTCTTTGCCAAAGTTTCTGGGATTTGCCCTCAGAAATGGGGAAAATTTGTATTTCCAAAAAATTTTTTGGAAAAATCATTTTTGCCCCCCCCCCCCTTGCCTTAAAGGACAAAAATGGGTTTTTTTCCAAATTTAAAGGTTTTAATTTCTTTATTTTCTTTCGTATGAATTATTTTGCTGATTTTTTACAAAGGGTTACAGAAAAAAAAATTTGGGCACGGTTCTTCCCCCTTTTCTTTTTTTGGGGTGGATTAAACCCGGTTTTTTGGCCCTTTTCCCCTAAAAATTTTCCCCACAATTTTGCTAAAAAATACAACATTTTTTTTAAATTTAAAAATTAATTTTTTTTTCCTAATTTACCAAAAAATTTTTCCTGTTCCGTTGAAATTTAAAGACGGGTTTTGATGTTTTTCGGGAAAGGTTTTTTTCTTTTGGGGGGGAACAGGGATTCTAAAGAGTTTTTGGTGGGGGGTGCCAAAACACGAGGGGGGGTTAAAATTTTTTTTGAATTTTTTTGGGGGGTTTTTTTTTTTTCCCCTTCCTTAAATAGTTTGGTTTTTGGTAAAAAAAAAACCCATTGTTTTCTTTTTTTTTTTAATTTGGGGAATACCTTGAAATTTTCTTTTAATTTGGTTTTTAAATTTTTCTTTTTTGTTTAAAAAATTTTTTCCCCAAGGGGGATTTTTCTTGGGGAAAAAATCCCATTAAAATGGGGCCGGGAAAAATAAATTTTTTTTTTTTTAAAACGTAAAAAAATTTTGGACGGCCCCAATTTTAAAAAGGGGTTCCTATTTAAAATTGCCTTTTCTTGTTTAGGGGTCTAAAACTTTTCGTCATTTTTCTTTTAAAAAGGGCCCGTCCCCCCCAAAAATAAAAAAAAAACCGGCCCCTAAGCATAAACATTTCCCAATTTTTTTCCCCAAACCCCAAAAAAAAAAATTAAAAATATTTTTTGTGATGTAAGGTATTTGTACAATACATAAAGGAGCCCCCCCTTTTAAAACACCTGAAAAGGGGTAAAAACCTCATGTTCAATTCCTCCCTGGGACCCCCGGTTTTTTAACCCTTTGCCCCCGGGGGGGGGCCCTTCCTTTTTCCTGTCCCCCCAAAAAAGGGAGTTTCCTTAACCCCCCCGGGGGGGGGCCCAAAATTTCCCCCGGGGGACCAAAGGGGCCGGTTTTGTTTAATGCAGCTGGGTGGGACAGGCCATGGGAAAAGGCGAAACTCGCCTTGGGGGGGCCCCCCCGGGACGGAAAATGAGGGGGCCCGGACTGCCCCCGAACAACTTTTACGGGGGGGGCCCCACCCAAAAATCAGAAAAATCCCCAAGGCGGGACTAAGAAACTCCTTTTGACAAAAAAATTCACCTTTAACACATAGAGGTTTATTTAAAACCGTTTTTTCATTTGACAATTTTAAAAAAAGAGTGAAAAGTTTTAATTTTTAAATTTTAAAAATTTAATTTTTTGACCCCCTTTAAGGAAAAAGAAATAAAAGTGTTCATGGGAAGTTTTTAAAGTTTTACCCAAAATTAAAAAAAACAAAATTTTGGGGAAAGGCCTGATGGGACAAGGGATAAAAAGTCCCCTTTCCAAGCTTGGCCATGAAAAGTTTTGATTTTTGGGTGCTATTGCCCCCCTTTGCGTGCCCGTCTCCGTAATATATGTTGTGGGCAAATTTTAAAATTTTTGTGGTGAGGATAAATTTTGTTATTTTCCCCAAACCAGAATCAAAATAAAACCCTTTTTTTTCCGGGAAAGGGGTTTTGCGGGTTTTTTAAATTCCTTCCGGGGTGGGGGGAAAATTGTGTACGGGAATTCCAAAATCCAGGGTGGGAGGATTTTTTCCTTCGGGGAACCTTTTTCTGTAAAAAGTTTATTCTTTTTGGTTTCAGTTGTGTCCTAATTTGCGGGGTGCCTCTTTTTCCGGGGGTTTAAAGAACCCCAATCTACCCATCCAAAAAAATTTGTTGGGTTGGGGGGGCCCACAAATGAAATGTTTTGGGGTTTTTCCCTTTGGATTTTGGGAAGCTTTGTAAAAGAAACCTATTTTTGGGGGACTTTCTGGTTTCAGGTCTAAAAATCTAAAGATATTTTCAGCTAAAACCAGGGGACCGCTTGTCAAATTTTTCCTTTTGTGTTGTCCGGTTTGGGGTCAGACCCAATTTCTTGTTTTTAGGTGTGTCCGTCGGGTTGTCTGTCGTTTCCCTTTCGGTAGTCTGATTTGTTCTTCATAAAATTTGCTTCTCCCTTGTCTGCGGGTTTAAATAAATAAAATTTCTTTTTTGGTTTTCCAAAATCTTTGGGCCCTTCTCTCCGGGGGCATTTTTGTTGGAGGGTTGATCTTGTGTTTTATCAAAAAATTGGTTTTTTTAAAAAATTCTGAAAGTGTCTATATTTTTATCCAAATGGGTTTTTTGCATCCAGGTGCAAGTGTCCCAGTTTTGAAACCCTTTTTTGGTTGTCAGGCCCCCCCTTTTCCCTTTAGCCCAATTGGGTTCGGAATCCTCTTTGTTACTGTAAAAACCCTCGGCATAGTCTCCTGAGGGTTTTCCTTCCCTGTGGCTGGCACAGTTTTTAGATTTTTTTCCCCGGTTTTACTTTAAATAGGACAAAATGAGAGTCCCCCTAGAAAGCACAGTAAGTTCCCCCTTTGTTTTGGGGTTTTTAACCTGAAAGATTGGTTACACAATTTAGGGTTTTTGTGTCATGACAGGAAAGTTGCCAAGTTGTCCCGGTTTTGGTTTTTTGTTTTTTTTGTCTGATTTCCCGAAATTTAGGCTTTGTCTATGGAATTTATTTTTCCCTTGGGTTTTGAATCAAGGGGGAGTTTTTAGTTTTTTGGTAATATTGGGTTTTAATTTTTTGTTCCATGAATTCTGTAATTTTGTTCCTCTGGTCCCCAAATTCCCCCGGTTTTTACTTTTTATGCTGTAAAACCTGCAAAAGGTTTTTCCTTATCTCTAAAGGGGCCCTGGATTATAAAGGGAAAGAGAAGTGGGTTTTAATCCAGAGTCCCCTTTTGGGAAACAATTCCATTTTTTCATTTTTGGGGTAAGAAAAATATAAAGAGGCCCTAGAGTTCGAAAGCTTGGGTTTGGGTTTTTTTTCTTACCTTTTTTTCATAAGCCATAAAAGGGACCACCGCGGCCGGCTGACTCCAGTTTAGAAAGGCATTCTTCTCCCTTTTTTTGTCACGGGTGGGCCGCGCCCCCGCCGGTAGGGGGCCCGGTGTAGTGCAGATCAAAAGTGAAGAAAGTCTTGCGGGAAAAAGATTAAAGGGGGTTTTAAATTTTTTTCTTTCGTGACCCACCTATGAGGGAGTTTCGGTAAGGGGAAACCCACGCTGCGGAAAACCCCCGGGGGTTTGGGCACCAAAATGTTACGCTCCCCACAGGCTGACGGGTTTCACCCCGGGGGATGGGGCTGGGTCAAAATGTTTTGGGCAAACCCGCGGTTTCCTTTTTAGTTTTAAAGAAAGGGCGTTCATTTAAAGGGAAACACGGACAAAAGACAAATCTCTATAACCGGGCTTTACTGTAACCAGAAGGCAATTTTCATGGTATACCCGTGGGGTTTAGTAGTAGGGCCGGGTGGACTCACAGTGATGTTTCCCCTTTGGAAAAACCTTTGTGGGTTCCTCCCCTTCTAGCTAAGTGGTTTTCCAATGTCACCCAAAAGGAAATACCAAATCGGGTACGGGGAGGCTGCTTCAATGCCCTATCCTTTCTGTAAGTTTGGAAGTTTTGGGGAAGCCTTGGGTCCCCCCAAATTTGGGGAAAAAACCGCTGGGTTTGGGGCGACTGGAAATTGGGTGTTGGTGGGGTGCTCCTTTTAAAACTAATCCTCCACCCTTTTTGGTTCGCGATTCAGAGGTGAACCCGCTGCCAGCTTCAGTAAACCCTTTAACCCGGGTGTGATTTTTGGGCACGGGTGTCTTTTTGGGAAAAACCCTGTAGAAATTTTCCCTTTCCCGGGGGTTAAGGCCCTCAGGTTTTGCAAACCCCACCGGGGACGGCCCAGGGGGGGCCCCACGGGTGCGGAGGGCCCCCGCTTCCCCTCCAGTTCTTATCTGGGTTTCTTTAGGTTCTAGGGGCTTCTTTTCCCCCCCAGACCATGTGTCTGTTCCCTTTCACAAAAATTGCACTCCCCCCCACCAAAGGGCCCAAGGGGTTGGGCCCCCTATTTTGGGGTTTATGCTGGGTTGGGTTTCTAAATTTTAACCCGGTCATTTTCTGGGGTCAAAAAATTTTTGCGGCCTGCAATTTTTGGCTGCAATAAAACCCCCTGTGACCACTCGTTGCCGGGGGGCCCCAAAAGGGGATTCAAAAATTGAGGACGCTCTTTTCTAATATTTTTTTTAAAGAAAAAATTTAAAAGTTTAAAGCCCCTCCACTTTTTCCTGTTTTTAAAAAAAAGGAAATAAAAAAAGTAAACAAAATTAAAAATATTTTTATAGCAAAAAGCTTTATAAAAGGGCTTTTTTTATCAAAATTTAAAAATTAATTAAACTGTACAGTTAATTTCCAAAACTAAACAAAAAATAACAGTTAAACCTTTAAAAGGTCCTGCACTTTTTTTTTTATGGGTTAAAAAATAAAAAAATCCTTTTGTCTTTTTAAAAGCCCGGTTTGTTTTGTTTACACATCTAAAAATTTTGTTTTTTCCCCCCTTTGGGTTTGGGAAATACCATTTGTGTGCACAATTGGTGCTTTGGTTTTTAACTAGGGCTTCCTTGGATTACTGATTTACCTTCTTGCAAAGGGATGGTTTTTAGCAGAAGACCCCCCCCAAACCGACACGAAACCACTGTGAGTTTTTAAAGGAAAGAAATTGGGATTTTCTGTTTGTGAATTTCACAGCAGGTTGAATGTTTTAATTTTAATTTGACCCTAACTGTTTATTTACTAAGGGCTCTTTTAAAATGTTCAACTTTTGGGTCTGAGATCGGGGCCCCAATTTCTCCCGGAAAAGGCCCTGGGGTCTCCCCCCCCAATGAGACACCTTCAGTTCCCTTTCCATGCAGCTATCTTTCTCAGCTTGATAAAGTGCGGGCCCAACCCAAAAAAAAAACTTTCGGTCCCCAAACCCCCAAACCGATTTTTTTTTGGGTTTTTGAATACACCCCCCGAAAGGTTTGTAAATTTATGAAAAACAAATATTATATTTGACAGGTGAGCAAAAAATTTTATCTTTCATTTAAAGGGGAAAATTTTTTTTTTATTGCCTTTTCAATCATGCTTGGGATTTTTTTCTTTTTCACTAAACCTTTTTTATAACAAATGAGGATGAGGACATTTTAACTTTTAAAACAAATTTTTTAAAGGGATAAGTACCTGGAACTTTTTTTTCCTCTTTCACTGTTATAAAGTCTTTTAATTTTTGGGAGAAAGAAAAAAGACTCAAAATTTTCAAAATGCTTTTCTGTTTCACGAAAAAAAATTTTGTTTTAAATCAATTTTTGGGAAAATGTTTCACATATTCTTTCAACATTACAGTAGAGGAAAAAAAAGTTTGTACTTGAAAAAACATTTTAAATGTAAAGTATCATAGAAAATTTTATATTTTAATATAATATAAATATTAAAAATATATATATTATATATTTATATTATATTCAAAATGGGCCAAAAGTATTGGGACCCCCTGCAATTTTTTCCCGAAAAAACTCAGTTTTCCGAAAAAAAATTGCAATCCAAAATTTTTTGGTATTTTTAAACTTTCAAATTTTTTTTGTCTTCCCAAAGAAAAAAAAAAAACCCAAAAAAAAATTTAAGCAAAAAAAAAAACATTTAAACCTTTCACACAAAACTCCAAAATTGGGCCAGACAAAAGTTTTGGCACCCCCAGTAAAAACTTTGGGTTTCCACACCTTTAAACCAAAAAAACTGCGATCAAAAGCTTTTCCGGGAAAACCCTCAATGAAATTTCTTACAAAGCTCTGTGGAATTTTAAGGGGCCAAACCCCTTTGGCAAACTGCCCAGGTTTCCCTTTATTTTTTTGAAGGGTGCCTTCTCCAAATTTCCATTTTTTTAATTTTTCCACATTTCTATGGTTCAGGGGGGACCTTTTTCCCAAAAGGTAAACCGTGCCCCCCAAAATTTTTTAGTTTTTGGGGGGTTTTTTTTTTGGGGCCCCTCAAAACCCCCGGGCCCGGGGAAAACCCAGCTTTTTTTGGGTATTAATTAAAAAAATTTTTTTAAATTTAAACAAATCCAGAATTAACATTTTTTGGGGAAAAAAGAAAAAAAAAAACCCCCCCCCATTTTTTTGGGGGCCCCGGGTCTTTTTTGTCTTTTTTTTCCTAAATCTATTTGGCCTTTCCAAAAAATTTTTATTTTTATTGACCGAGAAACTTAAAAATTTTATTTTTATGTTTTGAAAAGGTCTTTTTTAGCTTGGGGTAAAAGGGTTTCCCTTATTTACCATAAGTTTTTTTTAAAAGGCCGACAAGAAAGGGTTAATGTTTTTCCCCCGGGTTTCGGGCAGAATTGTTTGAATTTAGTCGGGTTTTTTTCCCCAAACCAAAATTATTTGGTAAACCTGAAAATTTTTTTTTTCCCCAATTGGGGAAACCCAAGTCCAGGGTTTTTAAACTTTTAAAGCACTCCATAAAGGGGCCCCTTTTTTGGGGAATTTTTACCTTGGGTTCTATGTTCCCAGAATTTTTTTTTCCCCCTAGACAGTTTTTGGGCCTTTCTTTTTCCTCTAATGGGACAAAAAACAAATTTAAATTTAAACAAGCTGCTTGAATTTTCAAAACCTGATGTAAAAGGGTTTACATTTCTTTTTAAAACTTTAAGGCCCAAATTTTTTTTAAATAACCCCCCCCCTTTTTTGGGGGTTTGGGGAATTAAACCTTTTTGGCCCTTTGGGAAATTCTTTTTTTTTTTTCTTTGGGAAAAAAAAAAAAATTTAATACCAAAAAATTTTGTTGAATTTTTTTTTAAAAAAATTTTTATTCAAATTGGGGGTTGTTTTTTCCAACCTTTTTTTTTTCCCATAATTTCCCCTTTCATTTTTTCGGGGAAAACGAGACCTTTTTTTAACCTTTTTTAAAAATATTTTTTCCTTTCGTTTAAAAACCCAAAATTTTGGAAATTGTTTTGGGTTTTCATTTTTACCAAGCTGAAGGTTAACCATTTTTAGACTTAAAATCCATTTTTTTTTCCCCAAAAAAACAAAACAAGGAAAAAAAAAATTTTTAAAATTTTTTTTTTTTTATTTTACCGGGGAAATAATTAAATAAATTTTTAAAGGGGCCTAAAACCCCAAAAACAAAAAACCCCTTTTTGGGGTTTTGGGGGTTACAAGTAGGGTTTTTCAGTTCCCTTTTGATTTTTTTTCCCCCCTTTAAAAAGAGGGTTGGGGGGGATATACCTTTTTTAATTTTCCCCAAATTGCAACTTTTTTGGGCTTTTAAAACCCATTTTTTTTTTTAAAACCAAATTGCCCCCAAACACCCAGCAACCCCCCCAAAAAACCCAAAGGTTGGGAAAGAGAGTTGAAAACTGGGAAAAAACCCCGGGGGGGAAATTCCCCCCAAAAAAAACACCCCAAATCCCGGAGATTATAAATATTTTAAAAACCATGCGAAAACTTTTTAAAAATTAATTTGGAAAAAAAAAATTTGAGGCTTTTTTATTTAAAATTTTTTTTGAAATTT
>JARQOC010003967.1:0-12893 GCA_033576535.1 Allobates femoralis | reverse complement strand
CTGAGCCAGGGACACGGTCCGGACCAGGCCACCAGTGACATCCCCAGCAGCAGATCGGTCCGGTACCGAGTACCCCACGTCCCTTGGGGCTCCACAACCTGGCGTCACGAACAGGATCTACCCGGTCCAAAAGGATTGGACCCAGTGCGCCATCTGAACTGTATATTTGAGAATCCGCCATTTTGGAGCGCACGGCGCGCGGGAAACAAAGGGGGCGGTAACCTGCATTGGCGCGAACCCAGCCTCCTCCCTTGGTGCTGACGACATCCGGCGGGGAAGGAGATCCCTGCTGCGCCCCGGAACCTCCAGAGACATCCGGACGGAAGCGGAAGACGGAGGGCGCATATTAACTAAGGGGGCCCAAGATGTCGCAGGCCGATGCACAAGACGGCGGCGGAGTAGCCGATGGAGCTGCAGCGCCGGGTCAGCCAGTAGCGTCCGGCGGTGCAGCGGCGCAAGGAACAGCATCCATAATGCCATTCCTGATGCCGTATACTCCAGGGGCAATGTGGCTGCCCCAATACTCCGGTGAGCCTCATACACTAACTGACTTTATGCAAAAGATTAAAGAGTACTATGTGATGTATCCCCTCACTGAAGCCCAGCGTGTAGGGATGATAATGGGACAGTTAACGGGCAATGCACGGCGTGAGGTGGCGTCCTGGCTGGACACAGATAAGGACACTGTAGAGCATCTAGCAACCAGACTAAAAGCAACGTTTGAATCTGCTGTTGATACCCGGGCTAAGATGAGGTTCTTTGCATGCCACCAGAAGCCTAAACAGAGTGCTAGAGACTTTGCCTTGAACTTACAGGAAGCACTCAAAGCCCTTAAGCTGGCAGAACCTGCTTTAGCCTCGGGAGCTGATAAAATGCTATTTGACCAATTTATTGAGGGCCTCCATTCCCCTTCCCATCGAGGACAGTTAAGCATGGTACTGCTGCAGAACCCTGACATGACATTTACTGAGCTGAAGGATAGAGCTATCCGTCTGCAGCAGCTGGAAGAGCCAAGGGATTTAACATCTGTGCTTGACACTGCAGCAGCACCTCAGCAGGCGGCAGCGCCAGTGACATCTGCCATGTCAACGACTGCTGCTGAGGCCGGGGACTATATCTCAAACGCAGCCATCAACCAAAAGCTAGATGCCCTGACAGACACCGTGATCTCCATGGCCAAGGTCATCAAGGAACTGCGAGAGTCAAAACCTGCACCCAAGATCGAGTTGGCGACCAGCAGAGAGGATGTTCCGTGGATGAGGCCCAGAAGATACCCAGCAGCAAGAGGACGACCCAGCGATCGCTACCAACCAGATGGACAGCCCGTTTGCCGCCGTTGTCAGAAACCAGGTCATTTTGCTCGAGAGTGTCCTTTAAACGACGATACCCTGGGCAGGCGGGCCGCTCCCCAGGAATGAACACTCAAGGCCCCTCAGCCTGGTATGACAAATTCGTGGGAGGAAAGCCGGTGATCCCTATTGTGTTGGATGGCATCCCCTTTAGTGCCTTGCTGGATACCGGATCCCAAATAACATCCATCCCACATGTTCTATATAAAAGGTACTGGGCTGATTCAGACATTACTAATGCGCCAGATGGCTTTAACTTTGAAGTGTGGGCTGGTAATGGATTGATGATACCAAAGGTTGGATTTAGAGAGATGAATATTCAGGTTGGGAAGGTAGAATTGCAGAAACAGGGTATTATAATCGTAGATGTCGACCGGCGAGGCCGTGAACCCGTGATGGTGGTAGGAATGAATGTCATTGAGAAATGTTTTTCCGAAGTGTTAAGTGTTTTGCAGCAAATCGCCGAGACTGCCGGAACAGGACAACAGAGGCTTCTGCACAAAGAGATCAAAGCCCTGATGTTGAAGCAGCAGGTAGAAATCTCCGGAGGTGAGATCGGCAGTGTCAGAGTAAGTGACCCAATACCTATTGTAATTCCTCCCAAAACTGAAATGTTGGTGTGGTGCAGAGCCGCAATAGGCATTAAAGGGCAAGATTATCAGGCCCTGGTAGAACCCGTGTACTCAGACAGTAGACCGACCATACTCACTGCTAGAGGAGTGGTTGACGTACACAGGGGGAGAGTGCCATTACGCCTATTAAACTGTGGAGAAGATGAGGTCACATTGCCAAAGTATGCTACCATGGCTAAGTTGTACACGGTTGATAACAACAACATCACCGTCGCTGAGCCCTTGAACCCGTCATCTCAGGCGGATGACAATGGCTCAGAGGAGAAGCTGGAGGATTGGTGCCAAAAGTTGCATGTAGGTACCAGTTCTACACCTCCCCGTCACAAGCATGGAGTATACCGGGTAGTGAAAGAATATGAGCAGATATTCAGCAAACACCCGTTAGACTTTGGGCAGATCAAAGGGGTAGAGCACACTATACCCACAGGTAACCATCAACCTATAAAGGAGAGGTATAGACCCTTACCACCAGCTCACTACCAAACCACCAAAGACATGCTCAGAGAAATGAAATCTGCAGGGGTAATAAGAGACAGTTGTAGCCCCTGGGCAGCACCTCTAGTGTTAGTCAAAAAGAAGGATGGGACCATGAGAATGTGCGTAGATTACCGGCAGATTAACCACATTACACATAAGGACGCATACCCATTACCTAGGATTGAGGAGTCATTAGCTGCATTAAAATCTGCTAACTACTTTTCCACCCTTGATCTGACTAGTGGGTACTGGCAGGTTCCTGTGGCCGAGGCCGACAAGGAGAAGACAGCGTTTACTACGCCGATGGGCCTCTGTGAGTTCAATTGTATGCCGTTCGGACTCTGCAATGCACCCGGGACCTTCCAACGTCTGATGGAGAGCTGCCTAGGACACAAAAACTTTGAAACTGTCCTCCTGTACCTAGATGACGTCATTGTATATTCGAAGACGTACGAGCAACATCTACAAGACCTGGCAGAAGTGTTCAAAGCTTTATCGAAATATGGCATGAAAATCAAGCCATCCAAGTGTCACCTTCTCAAACCAAAGGTACAGTACCTGGGACATGTCGTGAGTTCAGAGGGAGTAGCACCGGATCCTGATAAAGTCACGGTAATAAGGGATTGGCCAAGACCTACGAATGTAAAAGAAGTGAGGCAATTCCTGGGCCTGGTAGGCTATTATAGAAGATTTATTCGAGGATTCACGAAGCTAGCAGCTCCTCTACAAGACATTCTGGTAGGACGGTCCAGGAAGACTTCAAACTGTAATTCCCTGGCATGGTGGGATGAAGAAAGAGAAAATTCCTTCAATCAGCTAAAAAGTGCGCTGACAGGAGAAGAGATCCTGGCATATCCTGATTACCATCAACCATTCATTCTTTATACGGATGCCAGCAACGTGGGACTGGGAGCAGTATTGTCGCAGAAGCAAGGAGGCAGAGAACGAGTTATTGCCTTTGCAAGCAGGAAGCTCCGGCCTACAGAACGAAATCCCGAGAACTACAGCTCCTTCAAGTTAGAGCTACTAGCAGTGGTCTGGGCTGTAACCGAACGCTTTAAACATTACTTGGCAGGTGCAGAATTCACCATCTACACGGATAACAACCCGTTGACTCACCTGGACACAGCCAAATTAGGTGCTTTGGAGCAGCGATGGATAGCCCGGCTATCAAACTACAACTTTGTCATCAAATATCGGGCAGGCCGCAAGAATGGGAACGCAGATGCCTTATCCCGGATGCCGCACCTGAAAGACGTGGAAGAGGAACCGGAAGAGTTGGAAGAGATTGAACTCCCGGCCTTTCATCGTTCAAAGGTAGAAGATTATCGACCCGGCATCTACCAAAAGAAACAGGAAATAAACCTTAACCCGTTAAGACACTACGGATGGGCTGAAGCTCAAGATACTGATCCAGCCGTGAAGCTAGTGAAAGAACTGCTTACGCAACAACATGCACACCCTGGACAGAATGCCCCAGCTGAAGCTATACAGCTATGGAAGGATAAAGGCAAGTTGTTCCTGCATCAAGGGAAGCTCTGTAGACGATTTACCAATCCCAAGACGCATGAACTGGTCTGGCAAATAATCGTGCCCAAGCGAGACACTCAAATGGTCTTAGAGGCTTACCATGACAACGCAGGTCATTTCGGATGGAAGAAGTTAGAAGCAATCCTGAGAGACAGATTCTATTGGGTTGGCATGAGAGGATCCATTGAACTATGGTGCAGAAGATGTGCCGCATGCAACCTCAGAAGAAAAGATCTACAGAAAGCTCCACTTCAACCAATAATAACCAAGCAGCCACTTGAGCTAGTCGCATTAGATCACGTCAAGTTGTCACCAAGCCGGTCAGGCTATGTCTATGCTCTAACCATCGTGGACCATTACTCACGCTTCTTAGTGGTGGTACCAGTCAAAGACTTGACAGCGAAGACTGCAGCAAAAGCATTCCAGACGCATTTCTGTAGACCACATGGTTACCCAGAACAAGTCCTTGCAGACCAAGGTCCAGCTTTTGAATCAGAACTATTCAAGGAATTCTGCAATATGTACGGTTGCAAGAAGATTCGCACAACGACATATCATCCCCAAACAAATGGTCTATGCGAGAAAATGAATCATATAGTAATCGAACTGTTAAAGACCTTACCGGAATCAGAAAGAAACCAGTGGCCAGATAAATTACCGGATTTGGTAGACTTATACAACCATGTCCCCGTGAGTTCTACAAACTGCACTCCAGCTTATCTTATGCGTGCAAGACCCGGTAAGCTACCAATTGATCTCGAAATGGGAATTGAAAAACCAGATACGGAATTAGAAGAAACAGATTGGGATATCAAACGTCAGAAACAGTATCACCAAGTGCAAGAATGTGTAGAGAGAAACCTACAACATGCAAGAGCAAGACAAGAGAAAACCTTTAACAAACATGCTCAAGCAATGCCATTACAGGAAGGTGATCAAGTTCTCAAGAGAAAGAGACGTACAAACAAACTGGATAATCAGTGGGAAACCGTCCCATACACAGTCTTACCATCTAACCAAGACAATGTTAAAACCTATTTGATAAGCAAAGATGAAGGGAGAACTTCACAAGTCGTATCTCGTGATCAACTTAAATTGTGTCCTGAAACCCTGAAGACACCTGAAGTCATAGAACCCGTACAGGTCCAACCTATTCAAGAGAAAGAAAAAGAAGAAGTATTCCACACGGTACTAGGAGACTTTCCTAAAACATGGCCAAATTACCATGGAGCAGTTGTCGTACCAATGATTGCATTCCCTTCAATGATGGAACCAAGACCAGAACCCGTGTTACCAGAACCTGTGTTACCAGAACCTGTGTTACCTGAAGAAGACCCAAGACTTGAAGAACTGGAAGTAGAATCCGAAGAGGAAGAACAGATTCCTGGTCCCAGTGAACTTGCCAGTCCTGCAGTCAGACCTCCATCTGCCATAACACCAAGCACCCCAAATAGGTACACGTCCACTCACACTTTCATACTAACTCCACCAACATTGCGCAGATCAGAGCGTAGTACCCAAGGTCAGATACCAGCTAGGTACAAAGAGTAAAATACAGAATTAAATGAGTAATGTAAATATGTTGTTTGAATATAAATTGAATTCAGTGGACAAATGTATATAGTTGTTGCAACGTTAAACAAAAAGCCCAGTACCTACAGAGACTATCCTGTATGAACTTTGCAATCTCCTTATTTACTTATGGACCATATATACCACGGACTGGTTGTGGTAAGAACTCTCTTGTATATATTCATCAGCCCGGAGGCAATAGACTAAACCTCTGGAAAGACTACTTTTTGACTTTCAAACTCTTTTTCACATTTTAGTGATTTTTGTACTTTTTCATTTTTATGTCTATGTCAATATTAACTGTGTTTAATTGTTGTTTACTTGTTTTTCCACAGTCCCGGAGTACTGTATTTAACTAAGGGGGAATGTGGCACCCCATGGGTTAATGTGCCACAATAACATCACATGGGTTCTCTCCCCCACTACACACTGACAAACACTACCACCTCTGGGCAATAGAGGGAGCACCTCCTGCTCCCTTATATAGTCTTGTCCATGAGGAAGAGCTCAGACCGTACAGCACGGTGTAGTGCTGTGAGCAGCTCAAGAGAGCTGAGAGCTTATTGAGAGCAGAGTTAGCTCAGTGCAGACCTAGCAAGGGTCAGAGGAACAGGAGAACGAAAGACAGAGGAACACGTCTGGGAGCTGGAGTGATACCATCACTTGCCCCAGAAGTACGCACAGAGAGACGGACACTGGATCCGGTACTGTGTCTGGCACCCACAGCACAGCGAATCCAGGAACAGAGGGATCTCTAGATGCCCCCTAGTACCAGAGTGAAGCAACACGGAGGGGTCAGTGCAGCATAGAGGACCCAAGTTGCCTAGCCAAGTGGTACCAGCAGCAAACAGAGAGAGACGTGAGGAATCCCAGCAGCTTAGCTAAGAAGCAGCAGCTCAGGACACACACACGGTGCAGCATAAGGAGGCTAATGACCCGGACAAGGTGTGGGGAGAGAGAGCTCAGCCACCATTACAGACTCCGTGGACTATAATCTGCAATAATATCAGCAGTAAAGCCTTGGAAAACAGCTTTGGAGTCTGTGTATTGATTGTGACCTTTGCTCCAGATTCAGCACAGAGAGCTTCTCCACAGATCCAGCCTGTCAGCTCTGCAGCATCAGGGAGAAGAAGAGAATTGCAGTATCAACTAAACGTAAGTGTGTGTGTCCTCCAACTCTTCTCCACCATCTACAACCCCAATAGACTTTAACCCCTTTACTGCCCCGGGGGATACAGTTCCCCCCACTGGAACTATACCACCTCCGCTGCCCTCACATCACCCCCGGAGGTTCTGCAGCAGCGGCGGCCCCCATTACTGGCCGCATCAAGTGGGTGGCGTCACCCGTGACAATATCCCTTGTAAATATTCCCTTTTATTGTGCTGAGCCAGGGACACGGTCCGGACCAGGCCACCAGTGACATCCCCAGCAGCAGATCGGTCCGGTACCGAGTACCCCACGTCCCTTGGGGCTCCACAATAGTATTTCTATGAACTAATACCAGTCTCTCCATTGCATTGTACTATAGCTGCACACAATTAAAAAGTTATAATACGGCAATGATGTCTGTCAATCCTTTCAACCCAGAGCTTTTCTGTCAAGCTATTGAGTTATTTTATACTCAACACCACATCTCATAAATCAGAGGGGAAGGGGTTAATTTGGGAAGACAGGCTCACTCTTTAATGGAGTAATTACTAATAATTAATCCAGCACAGGCCATCGATTTGAATGACAACAAACAGGCCTTACTGTGTGAAACAAAAGGGGAGAGCTCAGCTTTTGTTCCCGACTCAAAAGATGCCCATGGACTGTTTTCACAGTAACAGCGGCTTTGTGCTCACAAATTCCTAAATGATCTCAGCAGTGTCACGTCAGAACTCACACCGGCAGAAGAAAGATCTGTGGGATTTGAATTTCAGGAGGAAAGGCGTATCATAGAATCATGTTTCGGCATTGACAAAGAAAAGTCTTCTGTTGGAAGCTGGTGCATCCCAAGAGCATGCAGGCCCATCTCAAAACCAAACAAAGGATGGGCTATGTATCAAGGAGGCTGCTAAAGCACATTGGAACTCATCAATTATTTAATATTCTGTCCTTTGCAGCCACATACAAGGTCATTCATCAAAGTGTTCCAGCTCGAAGGAAAAAGTGGTACAAATATATCACAAGAAAATAAATCTACTAACACAAAAATGTGACTGCTGCAAATTATTGTTTTATTAGAAACAACCAATGATTATTATTAAGCCGGTTATTACCGTATATGACATTGTATAGCACCGCCGCAATCTATGTAACTCTCAAAAATAGTCAACTGGCATTGGCTTTACTTGATGAAATATTATTGTTATACAAGCCAGGTGTTATTCATTTTAATAACCTTCTGGCATCTTTGGACTGATCAAGCGCGCCATGTATCAAACAGATAACATGAAACAGAATACTGTACTGCTGCCTTGTCCGGTCTGACTGTCATTTCCCCAAAGAACTGCACTCAAGTGTTATCTGAAAAGATATAGAAGAACACAATACAGAGCACCATACAGAATGAGAAAACAGGAAATATGTGACTCAAGCCTAATTAAAATACTACTAACAATGCCAAGTACAGCCTAAACTTTAACGGTATTGACTGCACTGTTTGGGTTTGGGAGCTCTTTTAATTCTTTAAAGGGAATCTGTCAGCAGGTTGTTGCCTCCTTATCTGACAGCCACATAGTGTAGGCGAAGAAACCCTGAATCCAACAATGTATCACATAGATTACTGGCTTCAGATGATTTCACACAATCAAAGAATTTAGTTTTAGAGACACAGTAGAGCTGAGAGAGCTGACCCCACCAACACCAGGCTCTCAATAGAGATTGTACATTGACTGTGAGGTGTCAATCACAGCAGTGGGTGTGTCAGCCTTGTGTGTGCATGACAAATTAGTCCTGTAATGGTAATCACTCAGTAATAACTCCTTTAGTGTAAGTAAAAAATAGCACACACACTGATAAGAGAAACACAGTGCTTTTTGTTTTGTTTTTTAACCCTTACAGCATGCTGTCCTCAGCTTAAATAGCAAACACCTGCTGACAGATCCCTTTTATGGTGGATAGAGTCATAACTCAATGCTAAATTTGCAAAAAGACCCTTAAGGAACACATTTAATTTATAGTACTCCTTATTTGAGGGCAAGCATTACCTTATATGCCCCCTAAAGCAGTGACGAAAATTCTAACCCTGGCACACAACAAGACATTTGCAAATTTTTTGTTGTGTGCTGAGGTTAGAATTTTGAATACTGGCAAACTCCTTACCCCAGAGCACCAAGCAGTGGTGGAGCCTGGTCACATCCTTATTAGTCCCTTAGGCTGCCTTCACATTAGCGTTTGCCGCCGCAGCGTATGATGCGCATGCGTATACGCCAGGCAATATGCATGCATACGCAGTCAAACGCACGTTTTTTTTATATGCAAGTGCATCCAAAATCCTATAAAAAAACGCAGCGTTTCCTTGCGTATGCATGCGTTTATGCATCCGCATGCGTTTATTCTCATGGGTGGAGAGTGGGCGTCTACCTTTAAACCTTTTCTGGGCATGCGCACTATGCTGTCCGCATGCGTGCCAAAACAAGTCATACGCAATGTGTTGCTTAGCCTTGCGTATCCATAGACAGCAATGCTAATAATATCCGCAGGTGTCCGCATGCGGATGGTTGCGGATTTTTCATACTCCAAAAAATGCAACATGTTGCGTCCCGGGTGCGGACGCAGGACCCTGGAGGGAGCAGATATTGTCCGCATCCACACCCGAACGCAGCAAACGCAGGCACTATGCGTTCCTATGTTAAACATAGGAACGCAGTGCGCATGCGTTTGACTGCGTATGGGAATGCAGCACACGCTGCCTTCCCATACGCAAATGTGAAGGCACCCTAAAGCAGTGAATCACAACTGTTTCTGGTTTGAGAGCCACATGGTTAGATTAAACCAACCCCATGGACCACAACAAAACAAAACTATAAATATATAAAAGATGGGTTTCTATTTATTAAATCAGCAGCAAATAGGAGGATAGAGGTCCTCTTCTTTTATTTTCATAATCCAGAAAGGAAGAGGCCATGGATTTGACTTGAGCATTCTTACTAAAGCTTGTTTTGGTTATTATCTGCCTTTAAAATGTTCTTTACAGATTTAGTATTAAAGTCCAATGCAAAAAAATTATATAATCATCAAATTGGTGCAAATCCAATCAAACAATGGTCTAAAATTAAAATAGATGTTGACTTGCAAATTAATCCAGTAGTGTGTACATTTTTCTTATTAACATCGTTGCAATGTTGATTAATCAGTAAATGTAAGGGCCACGTCACACACACAGATATCTGTGCAGATATTGGTCACAGATCTCTGGTTGCAGTGAAATCATGGACACATTGTTCCATTTTGTGGCTGTGTACAAATGTAGCAATGTGTCCATGATTTCACTGCAACCACAGATCTGTGAACAATATCTGCACAGATATCTGTGTGTGTGACGTGGCCCTTACTGGGATGCAATGGAGGTGTTAATATCACTGGCTAGGGTCACATCTCCGTTTTGACCCTAGCCTGCCGGATTCCGGTTTTATCTTAGAACTTTTTCCAGCGCCGCATAGCGTTACCGCTATGCGGTGCTGGAAAACGCTGCCCTTAGTTACCCGCTGTTTACCTTAACGACCTGTCACACAGGCAGCGGTTTGGAGTGCGCTTTACAGCGCCGCACAGGAAACGCTGTCTGCAACGGTTTCCTGTGCGGCGCTGTAAAGCGCACTCCAAACCGCTGCCTGTGTGACAGGTCGTTAAGGTAAACAGCGGGTAACTAAGGGCAGCGTTTTCCAGCACCGCATAGCGGTAACGCTATGCGGCGCTGGAAAAAGTTCTAAGATAAAACCGGAATCCGGCAGGCTAGGGTCAAAACGGAGATGTGACCCTGGCCACTCTTGTTCTTTTTCTGATCTCTCCTAGGAAACAGAATTTAATAATCAGATCCAAAGGCAAGACCTGATTCCTGCCTGTGATTTGCAGTTGACTAAGGCGGCCGTCACACGCATCAATTTCTTGCACGATATCGCTTAAGCGATCTGCTTTTTGATCGCTTAAGCGATATCGTTTGTGCATCGCTACGTGCAATCAAGCGATTTTACAATGTAAAATCGCTTGATCGTTAGATTGCAGTTTGTTGAGCCGGAGCTCATATCAAGCGATAAACGCTTGAACAATCTGCCTCATTGTGGTGAGTGACACCACGATGAACGATCTCCCAGCGGCAGAGCCTATGCTGGGAGATGGTATCTATGGTAAACGTCGGGTTACTAAGTGCCGCGTGGCGCCTAGTAACCCGATGTTTACCATAGTTACCAGCGATCTCGCTGCTCCACATCGCTGGTGAGTCTGTCTGTGTGACAGCTCACCAGCGATGTGAGCGATATCGTTAGCGATCGCGCGTGCATGTGATCGCTAACAATATCGCTCAAAACATTGAAGCGTGTGACGGCCGCCTATCAGTGATTGCCAAGAGCCTTGTTTTCCATAACATTGTAAGACAGTTTTCTGGTCCTTTAAAGGGAACATATCACCAGGCATTTCCCTCATAAAGTAGGGCCAGCACCTGCAAGCCCTCATGACCCGGGGCAAGACTTCAGTTTGGCACCCCCCCCATGCAGTCTGAGTAGCCTTCATGTGACCAATCTTTCATTTGCGATTTGCACACATACAGTCACGTGCCGATGAGCTGCTCTACCTAATTAATAATAATAATAATAATTTATTCATATATATAGTGCTATTAATTCCATAGCACTTTACATACATCAGTAATGCTGTCTCTCTTGGAGCTCACAATCTAAATATCCTATCAGTATGTCTTTACAATGTGGGAAGGAAACGCACGCAAACACGGGGAGAACATACAAACTCCTTGCAGATGTTGTCCTTAGTGTCCTTGGTGGGATGGGAATTGAACCCAGGACCTCAAGACCCCAGTGCTGCAAAGGCTACAGTGCTAACCACTTGAGCCACCGTGCTGCCCATATTCTCTCAATGTTCAGTGTAAAACAAATTATATTGCATGCTGATAGGATTGGGCTACAGGGCTTAATGTTTGAATTAAAGGCTCATCCAGGTTTGAGATGAAAGTCTGTGCAGGCCTCTGAGTTCTCACAGCGCGTGCACTGCACACTGTCAGGATTCTCTCATGCTGATGGTAAGATTGGACGGTCGTGTGAGCACAAGTATGCGATTTATATACTTCTAGCCACATTCTGATTAGACATGTCTGGCCTCTCTCAATTCATTTTCATTGATCGAGGCCACGCATGTCTAGTCAGCACAAGACTACATGTATGTAAATCGCATACTTAAAGTATCATGACCTACCATGCTCACCGCCAGCACCAGAGAATCCTGACAGCAGGCAGTGCACGCTCTGTGAGAATTCAGAAGTCTGCAGTCACATAGAGGGGCACATGGAGTGACTGCAGACTTATCATAGACTTGGACCACCCCTTTAGTGCTCCTAACAAATAAACATAGTAACCATGGCACAAAATTTTTATTAACATAGCCATATCTAACATAATCTTACAAGTTATTGATTGTTACATGTGTACAGGAATCAATAGCAGCTCAAAACTACATCACCAGACCGACCACAGATACAAAAATGCATCCATATAACCTTCATCAGTACAGAAACACAGCATCACAACCCTCATCAGTGCAGAAATACATCACCAGACCCACCAGAGGTACAGAAAGACATCACCAAATCCTTCATTAGTAATAAAATTCATCATCAGAACCATCAGAAGTGGAGAAATGCATAACTAGAACCCCCATCAGTGCAGAAATCACAACCTTCATCGGTAACAAAATTCATCATCAGGACCACTAGAGGAGCAGAAATACATAAGTAGAACCCCCATCAGTTCAGGTATACAGCCATATAACCCCTCTTCACTATAGAAACATAGCATCACAACCCTCCCCAGTACAGAAATTCATCAGTACATGTAAAACAATTGTATTGTCAGATCAGACTCATACACATTTGTGCTGCATGAACCTACAACTCTTAATATATCCTTAACAATGGTAAGGAGTTACTGGGAGTTGTTATTACCAGTCACCATCAGACCATACTGGAACCACAACACTGATGAGAAATAGTATCACAAATAATCATTTACATCCGGGTACCTTATAAATGACCTTGTCTCTGATCGGGTCGTCTTTTTCTTTTCTTCATCTTGTCCAAACACCATGACGACATTTTACATCCCCAGCTCGTCTCTGGAGACGTCC
>JARQOC010003966.1:0-12898 GCA_033576535.1 Allobates femoralis | reverse complement strand
CATGTGTGGACCCTGGCTCCTGCTGTGGAAGCTATCCGCGGGTTGTGAGGTCCTCTGCAGCTGGTGCATGACTTTCCACGTGTGTCTAGGCTTGCAGCCGCTGCCAGGTGCTCTGGGCATCCGTTCCTGTGCTGGCTATGCTGTATGGGTTCTGACTGTGCCTAGGGTGCGCGCCGCCACACCTTCCCCAGTTTAGTAAGATGGAGGGTGTGCGCTTGAATTGCTGTCCCCAGCCTATAGCTGAGGGTCAGCTCCTATTTAAAGTTCCTCTTCCCTGTTGGGCGTCGCCAGAGCCTCGCATTAGGTTTCTTAACCTAGCCCTGTGTGTTTGGTCCAACATGCTGCTCCTGGTCTGCCTTGTCTACAGCTCCTGTTCTGCCTGCTACCAGTTCGGGGAAAGCTGATGTCTGTGTCCCTGGACCCGTCTTGTCTGTGCTGGTGCCAACGTCCTTGTCTTGTTCCTCCTTGTGTCTTGCTGTTCCCGGTCTGGAGCCGTGTCCGTTGCATGGAGTCCAGACGTCCTGACTGTCGGTGTCCAAGATGGACCTGAGGTTCTGCCTGGTGTCCGTGCCTGGTGTCCGAGATGATCCCGAGGTTCCGCCTGGTGTCCGAGATGGTCCTGAGGTCCTGCCTGATGATGTCTTGCCTTGTGTCCGAGATGACCCCGATGTCTTGCCTTGTGTCCGAGATGACCCCGATGTCTTGCCTTGTGTCCGAGATGACCCCGAGGTTCCCGCCTGGTGTCCGAGATGACCCCGAGGTTCCCGCCTGGTGTCCGAGATGACCCCGAGGTTCCCGCCTGGTGTCCGAGATGACCCTGAGGTTCCCGCCTGGTGTCCGAGATGACCCTGAGGTTCCCGCCTGGTGTCCGAGATGACCCTGAGGTTCCCGCCTGGTGTCCGAGATGACCCTGAGGTTCCCGCCTGGTGTCCGAGATGACCCTGAGGTTCCCGCCTGGTGTCCGAGATGACCCTGAGGTTCCCGCCTGGTGTCCGAGATGACCCTGAGGTTCCCGCCTGGTGTCCGAGATGACCCTGAGGTTCCCGCCTGGTGTCCGAGATGACCCTGAGGTTCCCGCCTGGTGTCCGAGATGACCCTGAGGTTCCCGCCTGGTGTCCGAGATGACCCTGAGGTTCCCGCCTGGTGTCCGAGATGACCCTGAGGTTCCCGCCTGGTGTCCGAGATGACCCTGAGGTTCCCGCCTGGTGTCCGAGATGACCCTGAGGTTCCCGCCTGGTGTCCGAGATGACCCTGAGGTTCCCGCCTGGTGTCCGAGATGACCCTGAGGTTCACGCCTGGTGTCCGAAATGACCCTGACGTTCACGCCTGGTGTCCGTGATGTTCCGTGTCCATGATGTTCCGTGTCCTTGATGTGTGTTCTTGTTCAGTAAACGTTACTTTTTGCTATACCTGAAGTGTGCGGTGTTGTCTTGTCCTGCAGGTTACCACCTAGCCCACATGCTCAGCTGCCACAGAACCCGGTTGCTGTTCTTCCCTAGTCTGGGCAGGCCCGGGTCCCCCCTGTGGTCCAGTGGGTCCACATTACCCTTACCTCATGGGTCGCGAGCGCGACCGTGACACTATTATATAATTGCGAATGGGTTTTTTGCCCCTTCTGAGTCCGCTCGCGCTGCGAGTCAGCGTGGTCATGTGGATACGCCCGAAGCATTGGCCGCGAAGCGGCCATTGCGAGTCAGAGACTCGCTCTTCTAGAATCCCGATGCATGTGCATCAGGCACCCAGCTAGTATAAATATATGTGTGTGTGTGTGCATGTGTATATATATATATATGTGTGTGTGTGCATGTATATATATATATATGTGTGTGTGTGCATGTATATATATATATGTGTGTGTGTGTGTGCATGTGTATATATATGTGTGTGTGTGCATGTATATATATATATATATATATATATATATATATATATATGTGTGTGTGTGCATGTATATATATATATATGTGTGTGTGTGTGTGCATGTATATATATATATGTGTGTGTGTGTGCATGTATATATATATATATGTGTGTGTGTGCATGTGTATATATATATGTGTGTGTGTGCATGTGTATATATATATGTGTGTGTGTGTGTGTGTGTGTGTGTGTGTGTGCATGTATATATGTGTGTGTGTGCATGTATATATATGGCTATGTTCACACACAATTTGCGTTTTTTTTAGCACTCTTAAAAGCACTTGCGTTTTTTTAAGAGTGCTAAAAAATGTCCCTTGTGTCTGAAAGGATTTGCCACGTTTTTGGACTTAGTCATTTTTTCACCAAAAACGCAGGCAAAAACGCAAGCGTTAACTCAGGGTGCATAAATGTGCCTTTTAAAAACGCATGTGTTTCCCATAGGGCCCCCATGTAAAAAAAACGCATTTTTTTAACATGGGCCCCTATGGGAAACGCATGCGTTTTTGAATGGCACTAAAAGGTACTAATGTACCATGCGTTTTTGCATGCGTTTCCCATAGGACCCCATGTTAAAAAAACGCATGCGTTTTTGGAAAAACGCACATGCGTTTTTTTACAGCACCCAAAAACGCTGCATGCAGCGTTTTTTGGACTAGGGGTAAAAAACGCAAATGGAGCTGAAAAACGCAGCTACACTCAAATGTACCCTGCGTTAACGCACCTGCGTTTTTTTTAACAGCCCAAAAACGCAGAGATGGTCAAAAAAACGCATGTGTGTGAACATGGCCTATGTGTGTGTGTGCATGTATATATATATATGTGTGTGTGTGCACACATATATATATATAATATATATATGCACACACACAAATATATATATTTATATTTGCATGTATATGTGCACACATATATATATATAATCTAACTATATATATATATACACATATATATATGTGTATATATATAGTTAGATAGATTATATATATATATATATATATATATATATATATATATATATATATATATATAATCTAATATCTATTGTATGTACACAGAGTATATATACATGGTGCATCTACAGATATGGTGAATATATATATATATATATATATATATATATATATATATACACCTAAGTGTATAGATGCATCATATCTCTAGATACGTCATATATATACTGTATATATAAAGTGGATGCAGCTAATATATAGTGTGTGTATATATATATATATATATATATATATATATGATCCATCTACTGTATATATACAGTATATATATATACAGTATATATATATGGTGCATCTATAGATATGATAAGTCTCAATATATATATATATATATATATCTCATATATAATTGCCGAAGGCACGTTTTTGTCGGACCCCGGCACGCCGTGGCTTTGTCACTATGTGACGTCACCACGCCGTGCGAGGCATTGCCCGCGTAGCGGGCATTGCGACCGCCGCTGTCATCCCGCCACTCGGCATGAGGGGCCCATTGCCTCCACCCCCTGGGGGGCCCCGTGCTGACACCAGCCGCCCGCCGTGCGCCCGGAGAGGAGGGAGGACGGAACTTCCTGTCCGGCAGCTCTGCCCGCCCCTCCTCTCCTCCTACAGCACACGCACGCCGGTGGCGGTGAGTCTGCACTCCCCCCGGCCATCTGTCTGACAGAACCCCCCCCCCTCCAGCCTCCGCTCTCCCCTCCAGCCTCCGCTCTCCCCTCCAGCCTCCGTTCTCCTCTCCAGCCTCCCTTATGCCCTCCAGCCTCTGCCATCCAGCCTCCGCTCTCCCCTCCAGCCTATCCCCTCCAGCCTCCGCTCTCCCCTCCAGCCTCGCTCTGCCCTCCAGCCTCCGCTCTCCCCTCCAGCCTCCGCTCTCCCCTCCAGCCTCCGCTCTCCCCTCCAGCCTCCGCTCTCCCCTCCAGCCTCCGCTCTGCCCTCCAGCCTCCGCTCTCCCTCCAGCCTCCGCTCTGCCCTCCAGCCTCCGCTCTCCCCTCCAGCCTCCGCTCTCCCCTCCAGCCTCCGCTCTGCCCTCCAGCCTCCGCTTTCCCCTCCAGCCTCCGCTCTCCCCTCCAGCCTCCGCTTTCCCCTCCAGCCTCCGCTCTCCCCTCCAGCCTCCGCTCTCCCCTCCAGCCTCTGCCCTAAAGCCTCTGCCCTCCAGCCTCTCCCCTCCAGCCTTTCACCTCCAGCCTCTCCTTTCCAGCCTCCAGCCAATCCCCTCCAGCCTCCCCTCTCCCCTCCAGTCTCTGCTCTCACTTCCAGCCTCCGCTCTACCCTCCAGCCTCTGCCCTCTCCTCCAGCCTCCGCACTCCCTTCCAGCCTCCGCTCTGCCCTCCAGCCTCCGCTCTCCCCTCCAGCCTCCGCTCTCCCCTCCAGCCTCCGCTCTCCCCTTCAGCCTCCGCTCTCCCCTCCAGCCTCTGCCCTCCAGCATCCGCTCTCCCCTCCAGCCTCTGCCCTCCAGCATCCGCTCTCCCCTCCAGCCTTTCCCCTCCAGCCTCCCTCTGCCCTCCAGCCTCTGCCCTCCAGCCTCTGCCCTCCAGCCTCTGCCCTCCAACCTCCACTCTCCCCTTTAGCCTCTCCCCTCCAGCCTCCGCTCTCCCCTACAGCCTCTGCCCTCCAGCCTCTGCCCTCCAGCCTCTGCCCTCCCCTCCAGCCTCTCCCCTCCAGCCTCCGCTCTGCCCTCCAGCCTCCGCTCTGCCCTCCAGCCTCCGCTCTGCCCTCCAGCCTCCGCTCTCCCCTCCAGCCTCCGCTCTCCCCTCCAGCCTCCGCTCTCCTCTCCAGCCTCTGCTCTGCCCTCCAGCCTCTGCTCTGCCCTCCAGCCTCTGCTCTGCCTTCCAGCCTCCGCTCTGCCTTCCAGCCTCCGCTCTCCCCTCCAGCCTCTCCCCTCCAGCCTCCGCTTTCCCCTCCAGCCTCCGCTCTCCCCTCCAGCCTCTGCTCTCCCCTCCAGCCTCCGTTCTCCCCTCCAGCCTCTGCCCTAAAGCCTCTGCCCTCCAGCCTCTCCCCTCCAGCCTTTCACCTCCAGCCTCTCCTTTCCAGCCTCCAGCCAATCCCCTCCAGCCTCCAGCCAATCCCCTCCAGCCTCCCCTCTCCCCTCCAGTCTCTGCTCTCACTTCCAGCCTCCGCTCTACCCTCCAGCCTCTGCCCTCTCCTCCAGCCTCCGCTCTGCCCTCCAGCCTCCGCTCTCCCCTCCAGCCTCCGCTCTCCCCTCCAGCCTCCGCTCTCCCCTCCAGCCTCTGCCCTCCAGCATCCGCTCTCCCCTCCAGCCTCTGCCCTCCAGCATCCGCTCTCCCCTCCAGCCTTTCCCCTCCAGCCTCCCCTCTGCCCTCCAGCCTCTGCCCTCCAGCCTCTGCCCTCCAGCCTCTGCCCTCCAACCTCCGCTCTCCATTTTAGCCTCTCCCCTCCAGCCTCCGCTCTCCCCTACAGCCTCTGCCCTCCAGCCTCCGCTCTCCCCTCCAGCCTCCGCTCTCCCCTCCAGCCTCCGCTCTGCCCTCCAGCCTCCGCTCTGCCCTCCAGCCTCTGCTCTGCCCTCCAGCCTCCGCTCTGCCCTCCAGCCTCTGCTCTGCCCTCCAGCCTCCGCTCTACCCTCCAGCCTCCGCTCTCCTCTCCAGCCTCCGTTCTCCCCTCCAGCCTCTGCCCTAAAGCCTCTGCCCTCCAGCCTCTCCCCTCCAGCCTTTCCCCTCCAGCCTCTCCTTTCCAGCCTCCAGCCAATCCCCTCCAGCCTCCAGCCAATCCCCTCCAGCCTCCGCTCTCCCTTCCAGCCTCTGCTCTCCCTTCCAGCCTCCGCTCTCCCCTCCAGCCTCTGCCCTCCAGCCTCTGCTCTGCCCTCTAGCCTCTGCCCTCCCCTCCAGCCTCCGCTCTCCCCTCCAGCCTCCGCTCTCCTCACCCCTCCATATGCAATGTACAGTATCTACTATATAATTGCCGTAGGCACTTTCGGGTGGGTACCCGAAAAGACCGTGGCTATGTCACTCTGTGACGTCAGCACGGCGAAGCATTGGCCGCGTAGCGGCCAATGCGAGTCGCTGGTCTGCGCGAGCAATGGCCGCGAGGCCATTGCTCGCGCAGGCTGAGGACGAGCAATGCGAGTCGCTGGCTTGCGCGAGCAATGGCCGCGAGGGCATTGCTCGCGCAGGCTGAGTACGAGCAATGGCCGCGAAGCGGCCGTTGCGAGTCGCTGGGCGAAAATCGAACCAGAGGCTTGGCCTCAAAGTTAACGATTTACCGGTCAGGTAGCGCGAGCAATGGCCGCGAGGCCATTGCGAGTCGCTGCCTGAGCCGCGCTTCTAATTGGTCGGCGCCAGCGAGTCGTTACACTTCCGGCGCGCTTGCGGTAATCCTCATACAAAGTATAGTATTCTAGACACCCGATGCATTTGCATCGGGCTCACAGCTAGTATATATATATATACACAAGTGTATAGAGGCATCACATATATACTGTATATATACAGTAGATGCATAATCTATATTATATATAGATATACACTATATATATATTATATATAGATGCATCCACTGTATATATGCAGTATATATATGATCCATCTATACACTTGTGTATATATATATTGAGACTTATACCTATAGATGCACAATATATATACTGTATATATACATTATATATATGGTGCATCTATAGATATGATGAATCTATATATATATATATATACACAAGTGTATAGATGCATGACAAATACTGTATATATACAGTAGATGCATTGTATATATTATATATAGATATACACTATATATATAATATATATAGATGCATACACTGTATATATGCAGTATATATATGATCCATCTATACACTTGTGTGTGTGTGTGTATATATATATATATATATATATATATATACATATATATATATTATATATATATATAAATAATACATAGCTGTATATACAGACATACATATCAATATACACACATTATCTATGTATATATGTGCATGTGTATATATATATACTTGTGTGTGTATATATATGTATGTATATATATTTTGTAGAGAGAGAGACTGAGGGTGAGAGGGTCTGTGAGTTTTGTGTAACCCTGGGACCTGGGTGACGCAGTAAACTTCACCTGAGGTCAGAGTTAATCCTCGTCACTCTATCTGACCTCAGGTGATCTACACTGATGTCACCCTGTTCACATCGGTAACAGAAAACTCACTCTATGTGGGTTACGCTGTGAAGTGGGAAGTTTCACATAAGGTCAGAGAAACACATTGCTTTATCCGACCTCAGGTGACACAGACCATGAACTCTCCCCCTTCACTGCACGAGCCTTCAAATATAATTTTTAGGGAATCTTCACTAACGGACGGACCTCTACCAGGATCCTGGATGGGTATGTGGGAGTAATAAAGATGGAGTCAAAATACGTGTTTGTGTTTTTTGTTGTAATAAAAAATTTTTTCTCGTTGTTGTGTCTTCTTTACTACTAAATAGAGATTCATAATGGCCGTCTCTAACATTGGCACGACATTATAAATCTCGGGCTTAGTGCCAGCTGCTAAAAGAAAGGTGGCATTAACCCCTTATTACCCAGTCTGCCACCGCCACAGGGCAGCTGGAAGAGCTGGGTACAGCTCCAGAATATTGCGCTTCTATAAATGCGCAATTTTCTGGGGCGGCTGCGAGCTGCAATTCTCAGCGAGGGTGGCCCAGAACGCTTGGGCCTCCCTACGCTGGGGATTCCAGCCCTCAGCTGCCTAGTTGTACCTGGCTGGCAAAGAAAAATGCGGCGAAGCCCCATGCCGTTTTTTTTCTTGCCAGCCAGGTACACCTAGGTAGTTGGGGGTGGATGGCAGCTCCTAGCTGCCTAGTTGTACCTGGCTGGCAAAGAAAAATGTGGCGAAGCCCCACGCCGTTTTTTTTCTTGCCAGCCAGGTAGACCTAGACAGCTGTGGGCTGCCATCCACCCCCTACTACCTAGGTGTACCTGGCTTGCATGAAAAAACGGCATCTGTCTTCACCACATTTTTCTTTGCCAGCCAGGTACAACTAGTTAGCTGGGGGTGGATGGCAGCTCCCAGCTGCCTAGTTGTACCTGGCTGGTAAAGAAAAATGCGGCGAAGCCCCATGCCGTTTTTTTTCTTGCCAGCCAGGTACACCTAGGTAGTTGGGGGTGGATGGCAGCTCCCAGCTGCCTAGTTGTACCTGGCTGGCAAAGAAAAATGCGGCGAAGCCCCACGCCGTTTTTTTTCTTCTCAGCCAGGTACACCTAGGTAGTTGGGGGTGAATGGCAGCTACCAGCGACCTAGTTGTACCTCGCTAGTAAAGGAAAATACAGCAAAGCCACATGCCATTTTTTTCTTGCCAGCCACATACAACTAGTCAGCTGGGAGCTGCCATCCACCCCCAACTACCTAGGTGTACCTGGCTGGCAAGAAAAAAAACGGCATGGGGCTTCGCCGCATTTTTCTTTGCCAGCCAGGTACAACTAGGCAGCTGGGAGCTGCCATCCACCCCCAGCTGACTAGTTGTACCTGGCTGGCAAAGAAAAATGTGAAGACAGATGCCGTTTTTTCATGCAAGCCAGGTACACCTAGGTAGTAGGGGGTGGATGGCAGCCCACAGCTGTCTAGGTCTACCTGGCTGGCAAGAAAAAAAACGGCGTGGGGCTTCGCCACATTTTTCTTTGCCAGCTAGGTACAACTAGGCAGCTAGGAGCTGCCATCCACCCCCAACTACCTAGGTGTACCTGGCTGACAAGAAAAAAAACGGCGTGGGGCTTCGCCGCATTTTTCTTTGCCAGCCAGGTACAACTAGGCAGCTGAGGGCTGGAATCCCCAGCGTAGGGAGGCCCAAGCGTTCTGGGCCACCCCCGCTGAGAATTGCAGCTCGCAGCCGCCCCAGAAAATTGCGCATTTATAGAAGCGCAATATTCTGGAGCTGTACCCAGCTCTTCCAGCTGCCCTTGAGTGCCATTGACAGAATTGCTGTGATAAATCAAGATTTAGGCTGGTTACTCACTACCGTTTTTAAGAATCCCTGGACTCCCTGCAATTGTAAAACATGATGCAACGGGATGCACCTGCACCGGTATTAGCGCTGATCCATCTCATGGGTGTATCCCGTTGTATCCGGTTGATTACCTTTTTTGCTGGATCCGGTTGTAAATGATACGCCCACTTGTGGATGTGTCATTTACAATTGGGTTCTGGGAGTGCTCAGTCCAACAATCCGGATTCTGCTGGATCTGGGTTCCATAGAGCCACATTCTAATTGAACCTGTGGGGCCCTGGATTCACAGATTTGACGCCGATATCAATATCGCCACAAAATTCAATTTTGGTCACAGTGAAAAAACTGAGAACACCCAGATCATGGCGAACTGTACAGAAATGGATGCACCAGCAAACTCCTGTGGCCCCATTGAGAGTCAACGGGGCCGAAAACGAATGCAGGCGCACCCAGCTCCAGCTGGATTCTCACAGATACTGAAAAATGGTAGCGTGAAAGAAGTCTTATGAATAGCAACACGTTTTATAATTCACACACACTAAAGCAGTGATTTGGTTACAATATGTCATATTTCTTATTACTTTTCACATTCCCTGAATAACCCTATAGATGCATGATACATTCAGCCGCCACTAGAGGGATCTCACTGCATTCTGTTATATGGAAAGTGGAGAAGAAAACAAGTGATGTTCAGTGATAGGAAGCCGTGGAGCGTCCACATTGCTCACATTTACAGGCAATCGCTGCTCTTAGCAGAAGTGAAAGCGAATCTTCCTTGTTTCTTAGTTGAAGTTAATGTCTGTGATTCAGACGATGAAGTTACTTCGTGACGCACATTTTGTTTTCATGAACAAGTCCTGATACAGAGGATTTGTAATGGGGGTTTCCTAGTGGGCTGATTTTAGGGTAAATGCCAGCGCCGGACTCTGGTGTCTGGGGCCCACCAGGGAAATTGACTCCTGGGGCCCACTGGAGGATTTCCCGGTGTCCCGGTGGGCCAGTCTGACCCTGGTATGTGCACACATAGAGTATTTGCAACACAATGTTCTGCAGAAATAAACTGAATATGGCAGGAAAAGTTTTTTTAAAATGCATTTCTTGACTCATTTTTACATGGATAAAAAACACTTCAAAAGCTCTGGAAGATTTGATAACTGCAGATTGGAAACGGAAAACCCAATGAAGGCTCACATCACTAATTGCGATATATCGTATGGCACCGGTAGAAACTCATTGACATAAAAGAATTCAATGATATTTCCAGGTTTTGAGATTCAGATGTCACTAAGAAATCTCAGCAGTTCAATTTGTTGCATATTTAGGATCGGTAAATGGTTGCATATATTGTCACGTCGCCCTCATATGTGCATTATGAGCGATAGCTTACATGTGTATCCACACTTACACAAAATTACATTTCCACTACCGACCCTATATATATATAGGTAATAAATGTATTTGGAGGCAAAATTCTATTAATTGTTTAAAATTGTTGTCCAGGATTAGATAAAACATGTATCACACGGCGCTTTACTGAAGACATCAGGTGAGGGATCCCGCCAGGTGGAAGGACTGTTTTTTTCTTTAAGTTAATCTAAGTCCTCATTCCGAACTATAATATCCGACACACGGTAGCATTGTTTGTATTGGTCCATCATCAGGGCTGTGTGTATAGGGGTCTTGCTTATTGGTCCATCCAGGACCTAAACAAGCCGATGTATAGACATTGGGGAGGGGGTTGGCTTAGTAATTGAAATCAGACAGACACCCAGCCCTTATAAACAATACTTTGTAGACAATTTTATGGGTAATTGGATGGGTCACTTATTGAGAACCTGAGAGTCTCCTGCAACCATCCAACTTCTAATGTGCCAATCTACTAATTAGGACAGAAATCTTGTTGAAGACTCTTAAGTTTCCAACAACAAACAGCAAAGACGTCTGAGATCTCCTTAAGTATTAGCAAACATTGGCCGGAGTGGTGTAAAATCTCCGTCATTGGTCATGCTCAGTCTGGTGACACCTGGTAATGATGTTCTACTGTTTGAGATGTGGCTGAGCCTCGAAGTTCTCGTGAAGGTAAAGTTGAATACTATCGCCATGATATACAGGACATCATGTGCTACCAACTGATGACAAATTTTGGAAAGTCCCTGGTTGAGTAAGAAGACTGACCGGAACGACCAGCGTAGGATAATCATTAACCCTGATGAACGAAACCCAGATTGTAAAGAAGAGTCAGAGGACCTGTCATAAGAGGACCCATCAACAGAGGACCTGTCATAAGAGGACCCATCAACAGAGGACCCGTCACCAGAGGACCTGTCACCAGAGGACCTGTCACCAGAAGACCTGTCATCAGAGGACCTGTCACGAGGGAACTGTCACCAGAGGACCTGTCACCAGAGGACCTGTCATCAGAGGACCTGTCACCAGAGGACCTGTCATCAGAGGAGCTCTCACCAGAGGACCTGTTATCAGAGGACCCAACACCAGAGGACCTGTCACCAGAGGACCCATCACCAGAGGAGCTCTCACCAGAGGACCTGTCACCAGAGGACCCATCACCAGAGGACCTGTCACCAGAGGACCCATCACCAGAGGAGCTCTCACCAGAGGACCTGTCACCAGAGGACCTGTCATCAGAGGACCTGTAACCAGAGGACCTGTCACGAGGGAACTGTCACCAGAGGACCTGTCACCAGAGGACCTGTCATCAGAGGACCTGTCACCAGAGGAGCTGTCATCAGAGGACCTGTCACCAGAGGAGCTGTCATCAGAGGACCTGTCATCAGAGGAGCTGTCACCAGAGGACCTGTCACCAGAGGACCTGTCACTAGAGGACCTGTCACTTACAGAGGAGACCACTATCCACTAGAAGGGACCTGTCACCAGATGACCTGTCACCACAGACCTGTCACCAGAGGAGCTGGTCACCAGAGGACCTGTCACAGAGGACCTGTCACCAGATGACCTGTCACCAGAGGAACCCGTCATCAGAGGACCCGTCACCAGAGGACCTGTCATCAGAGGAGCTGTCACCAGAGGAGCTCCTCACCAGAGGAACTGTCACCAGAGAACCTTCACCAGAGGACCTGTCATCAGAGGACCTGTCACCAGAGGACCTGTCACCCGAGGACGCACATAACCAGAGGACCCATCACCAGGGGGACTGTCATCAGAGGACCTGTCATCAGAGGACTGTCACCAGAGGACCTGTCATCAGAGTAGCTGTCACCAGAGGACCCTGTCATCAGAGAGCTGTCACCAGAGGACCCTCACCAGAGGAGCTGTCACCAGAGGACCTGACCAGAGGACCCGTCACCAGAGGACCTGTCATCAGAGTAGCTGTCACCAGAGGAGCCGTCACCCGAGGAGCTGTCACCAGAGGACCATCACCAGAGGACTGTCACCAGAGGACCTGTCATCAGAGGACCTGTCACCAGAGGACCTGTCACGAGGGAACTGTCACCAGAGGACCTGTCACCAGAGGACCTGTCATCAGAGGACCTGTCACCAGAGGACCTGTCACGAGGGAACTGTCACCAGAGGACCTGTCACCAGAGGACCTGTCATCCAGAGGAACTGTCACCAGAGGACCTGTCATCAGAGGACCCATCAACAGAGGAGCTGTCACCAGAGGACCTGTCACCAGAGGACCTGTCATCAGAGGAGCTGTCACCAGAGGACCCATCACCAGAGGAGCTCTCACCAGAGGACCTGTCATCAGAGGACCTGTCACCAGAGGACCTGTCACCAGAGGACCTGTCAACAGAGGACCCATCAACAGAGGACCTGTCATCAGAGGACCCTCACCAGAGGACCTGTCACCAGAGGAGCTGTCATCAGAGGACCTGTCACCAGAGGAGCTGTCATCAGAGGAGCTGTCACCAGAGGACCTGTCACCAGAGGACCTGTCACCAGAGGAGCTGTCACCAGAGGAGCTGTCACCAGAGGACCTGTCACCAGAGGACCTGTCATCAGAGGAGCTGTCATCAGAGGACCTGT
>JARQOC010003965.1:0-12904 GCA_033576535.1 Allobates femoralis | reverse complement strand
ATGGGAGTGAATGGGTGCGCACGGTCATGCACTGTCAAGCGCAGCACCGTGCGCTCCCATTATAAAGATAGGAGCTTGCAGCCGCTGCGCACACATGGCGATTCCCCTCCGCTGAACACTGCGGAAGGGAACGCTAATGTGAAGGCAACCATACTAATGCAGTCACTTGCATGAACACTATGGGGGGAGCATGAGTCCCACCCACAGTGTGCATGTCGCCTTACATTAATACTAATGCAGTCACTTGCACGGACACTATGGGGGTAGCATGAGTCCCACCCACAGTGTGCATGACACCTTACATTAATACTAATGCAGTCACTTGCACGGACACTATGGGGGTAGCATGAGTCCCACCCACAGTGTGCATGACACCTTACATTAATACTAATGCAGTCACTTGCACAGACACTATGGGGGTAGCATGAGTACCACCCACAGTGTGCATGACACCTTACATTAATACTAATGCAGTCACTTGCACAGACACTATGGGGGGAGCATGAGTCCCACCCACAGTGTGCATGACGCCTTAAATTAATGATAATGCAGTAAAAGGCAATTTTTCACATCAGCAGCACAGTGATATTTTTGGCCAATAAAAGAGGTGATGCTGCATCTGCCTGACCACACACATAATGCCCAACTTATGGACTGAATACGGCAAGCCCCATACATTTTGTATGGTGCCTGCGGTCATTTACAGCAAGTCACATTCTGGCAGGTGCATCAGATGCAGCTCTTGTGTCCATAAAAAAAAAAAAAAAAAAAAAATCAAAGGTATTTCCATTTTGTTATAACTACAATTGTGACACATCTGCAGCACTGCCAGAACTACACTTGACGCGAAGGACCGCAAGCAACATACACAATGCATAGAGCCTGTGATGCAAATCAGCCATTATACAGCAAATGCAGCGCCACCTTCTCACACAAACATCATATTTCTGCAGATGTAAAAAACACAGAGCATGACTGCAAGAAAAAAAAAACATCATTTCATGTTTTAAAACATGAATTTTTAAGGCTGGCTTCAGACTTGAAGATGCATCTGCAGATTTTTGCAGATGCATCTGCATACATACCACGGCCCCTATGTTTATAATGGTGAGCACAGCGGTCTGCAGATGCTTGCGGACCGCCGTGCGCTCTCATTGCCCGCCATTATTGATCTGTGCGCACGCAGATGCCTGTGCACAAATCACACACTCTCGCCTGCACCAGGGACACGACATCTCGGGTCCATGGTGTGGCCAGGATTGTGTGATTTGTGCACAGGCATCCACGTGCGCACATATCAATAATGGCGGGCAATGAGAGCGCACGGCGGTCCGCAAGCATCAGCAGACCGCCGTGCGCACAATTATAAACATAGGGGCCGCGGTCTGCATGCAGATGCTTGCAGATGCATCTGCAAAACACTGCAGATGCATCTGCAAGTCTGAAGCCAGCCTTAGTTATAGAAAAATAACCACTGCAAACAGTCACAAAACACAACCAGTGTGCACAGCGCCAAAAACAACACGTTCATTCACAATATAATTATTTATCAACTGTTTAAAAAAAAAAAACAGCTGACAAATAATTATACAGTGAATGACCAATAGATATAAAACATTGTATGTCTGCAAAAAAAAAAAAAAAATATTGCACTATGCAAATTAAAAAAAAAAAATCAAAAACCACAACCAGTGTGAACAGCACCATAAAGCAAAACCTACATTCATAATACATTTATCAACAGTTTATATAGAAAAAAATAGAAACAAACATACTGATCAATGATAATTATACGGTGAATGACAAAATCAAAAAGCGTGGCTGCAACATAAGCAGTCAAATGCACTATGAGAATTTAAAAAAAAAAAAATTACAGTGGCCATAGCCACCAAAAACAACACATTCGTTCACAAGAACATTATTTATCAACAGTTTTGAATAAAAACATAAGATTTAAAAAAAAAAAAAAAATCTACAGTCAATGACCAATACATAGAACATGACTACAAGAATAACAGCCATGAATACTTACAATAATGCATTTTAAAAAAATAAAGCCAATGAAAAAAAATAAATTATTAATAATATATATACACACAAACGCACAGTACAATAAAAAAAATCCGTTCTTTGTAAATAAACTTAGGACCAGTTTACTAAAAAAAAATATATATCTATATTTTAAAAAAATATTTAATTAAAAATAAAAAATTCGACTCTGAATAACAACAAACATAAAAAGTCTACATTTTAAAAAATGCGCTCTATTTAAAAAGAAAAAAGTGAAAATAACTACAAAAACACGCCAATAAGCATTTAAAAAAAACAAAAAAAACTTGCATTACCTTAAAGTCACCATTAGTCGCTCCTCTGCAGAAATCGCCCGCCGGAATCTGGTGTCTTCTTTGGTGATGAGTCCTCGAACGCGTCCAAGAAGTTCGTCAAAACTTTCGATGGTCATCCGAAGATAGTCCCGGAATTTATCAGGATGGTTCCGCAGTTCTTCGTATAAAGTGCAGAACACACCACGAGTCATTCGCCTTGATGTGATGGGGTGCACCCAAAATCGCCGCCGTCTCTGTCGCAGTCTTTGTCTTCGTCGCTCATTGTGGTATGCAAGTCCCACAACGCGTGCAATTGCGAAAACCCTTTTAAAATGGGCATCCAATGCACGGAACGACATCGCCATCTTGCAGTAAAATTCCGGAGAAAGATGAAAGTCCAGGAAATGCAAAAATGCAGAAAAAAAAAAATAAAAAAAAAAATAAAATCCAGGGAATAAAAGACAATCCACGGAAATCCAAGGAAAATAGGTCCACAATCCAAGCAGTGTCCACTCCAAAAACTGGCAAAGAATGCTTGGACAACAAAAAAAAAAATTTCTTTATATACCTGTGGGCGGGTACTTAAAGTGCGGGAAAAAACCGCGTTTGCCGCACTTGCGGCACACTTGCGGCACACTTGCGGCAAGAATGCGGCAAGCCCCATTCATTTCCTATGGGACTTGCGGCACTTGCGGCAAGTGCGGTGTTTTTACAAATTTCAACGCCAGTTGCGGCAATGCGGATTTTACCGCATTTGTGCCGCAACTGGCAAATGCGGTTACATGCGGATTTTACCGCAAGTGACAGTTGCGGTATGAATGCGGTATTAACGGTCAATACCGCAAATGCCGCGAATTATGAAAAACGCTGATGTGAAAGGGCCCTTAGATTGATTACGTAGTCAGAACACGCCCCAATATTCCTCTAACTCTACATCATCTAATCCTTCTGCTAGGTGGCAGTTAAACACATCCTTATTGTTAAAAAAGAAAGGTGGTAGAGAAAGTACAGACTGAGCGCCAACATTACTTCCAGTCGAACGACAATGGAGAAGTCACAGACGTGTCCTTGTGGTCGGCTCATAAAGCCTTAATTAGAGACATTGTTTTATCTTTGACATCAAATTTTTTCTGAATGTTTGTTTTTGCACAATGCTTGTTATTAATCAGCATAGCTATTGAGAGACTAGTTCTGCAACTTGTAATGCTTTGGCTCCTTCTCTCTAGTGGTCAATGTCATGTTTGCAGTCTTATTTTTTATTTTCTATGTCTGATCCTCCTCCCCCTCACAATGCATTTGTGGCGCCCCTGCGTTCAGGAGGCCACAAAGGGAACTGCAGCCAGGCAAGTAGGAAGACAGTTGCACAACAACACCCTCACTGCCCACACAACCCACGTACAGTAGAGGGCAGCATCCAGCCCTGAGCTTGGAGACTCTAGGCAGGCGAGGGGTGGTGGATTTAGAGGAGTGAGTTGGGCACACACGTAGTCAGGTGACTGACAGTAGAAATTGTGAAGGGGGAGGAGGAAGGAGTCAGTAGGCCAGAGTGAGCCGACCAGAAAAGACCAAGAGGAGGCCCAGTGTGCCGAGCAGCAAAGACACAGACCAGCAGCAGGCTGAGGAGCACAGCACAGGCCAAGAGACAGCAGCAGGCCGAGTCAAGCTGAGCAGGAAGAAGGAATCACACGTCCTGGCAAAGTGGGGTGTAAGGAGCGCAGAATCTGTACCGAGCCAGTGTGAGCCGGAGGAGAGAGAAAGCCTATCGGGAGCCAGTACCCCCAGCAGTGTGAAGGGAAGAGAGGGACGGTGATCCCCGGGCCCTAGACTTACAGCTGAGACGACCGACTGCAGGCGGAGTAGCCCTCCTATGACACTGGAAGACACAGTAAAGAGAGCTTGGTAGAGTCTCACAATGGAGGACTGCTGGAGGCTAGGCTGAGTAGAGTGTCGGCTCTAGTTTTACCCGGCATCCCCAGACAACCGACGGGGGACCACAGCTACACGTTAGGGTCCCTACCCCAAAGGACCGGCAGCTCAGTGACAAACAGGAGGACCCACAAGGGCCCGAGTCACCGCCATACTGTCCGGAGTCACACACAACTAAGTGAAGACAGAGAACGTTGACAGCCCGGAAAGGACACAGAGACAGAGTGAGGGGTCACAGAGAGAGAGACCTGGCTGCAGATAGTAAGGGAACCCGGAGGGGAAAGTGTGCCCGTGTGTTGAGACTTGTAACCAACTGTAAGAACTGTGGTGAACTGTAACTTGAACTTGAGAACGTAAGAAGTAAACACGGTGAACCCTGAATCCAACTCTCTTGTGTGTCTCTGCCTGCGAACTATTCCCTCCATACAGGATTATAACAGCCGCAACCTGCAGAGCCACAGCTTGCCAGTTCCAGCACCGAGGAAGGATTCCTGCAGCATCTGGCTAGTAAGCGAATTGCACTCAGCACCGAGCCTTTACACTACACAATAGACTCTAATCAGCACTGTCCCGGGGGAATACAGTTCTACCCACTGGAACTATTCCATCTACGCTGCCATTACATCATCCCCGGAGGTTCTGCAGCAGCGGCGGTCCCATCCCTGGCCGCACATAGTGGGTGGCTAAACATTGGAGCTCCCCCACAAGTGACCCCATTTTGGAAACTAGACCTCCCAGGGAACGTATCTAGATGTATAGTTAGCACTTTGAACCCCCAGGTGCTTCACAAATTGATCCGTAAAAATGAAAAAGTACTTTTTTTCCACAAAATTATTATTTTTTCATTAATTTGTGAAGCACCTGGGGGTTCAATATGCTCACAACCCATCTAGATAAGTTCCCTGGGGGGTCTAGTTTCCAAAATGGGGTCACTTGTAGGGGAGCTCCAATGTTTAGGCACACAGGGGCTCTCCAAACGCGACGGTGTCCGCTAACAATTTGAGCTGATTTTCCATTCAAATTGTTAGTGGACACCATGTCGCGTTTGGAGAGCTCCTGTGTGCCTAAACATTGAAGCTACCCCACAAGTGACCACATTTTGGAAACTAGAGCCCCCAGGGAACTTATCTAGATGGGTGGTGAGCATTTTGAAACCCAGATGCTTCACAAATTCATCCGTAAATATGAAAAAGTACTTTTATTTCCACAAAAAATTTATTTTTTCATTTTTACGGATCAATTTGTGAAGCACATGGGGGTTCAAAGTGCTCACTATGCATCTAGATATGTTCCTTGGGGGGTGTAGTTTCCAAAATGGGCTCACTTGTGGGGGAGCTCTAATGTTTAGGCACACAGGGGCTCTCCATACGCGACATGGTGTCCACTAACAATTGGAATTGTTAGCGGACGACATGTCACGTATGGAGAACCCCTGTGTGCCACTAGCATTGCCACAAGCAAAAAGGCAACTGGAAGAGTTGGGGTACAGCACCAGAAAATGGCACCTCTAATGTGCTATTTTCTGGGGTGGCTGTGGGTTGCAATTTGCAGCGTGGGGGGGACACAACATTTGGGTCTCTCCACGATGAGGATTGCAGCCCCCCATCTGCCAAGTTGTACCTGGCTGGCATCCAAAAATAAGGCAAAGCTCCTTGTCATTTTATTGGTAGAAGTAAAAAAAAAAATGGCATGGGGCGCCGCCATATTTTTGGTCCAGCCAGGTACAACTTGGCAGCTACGGACTGCCACCAGCCCCCAGCTGCCTCGTCATACCTGGCTGGAACCAAAAATACAGCGAAGCCTATTTTTTTTTTATTTCTAGAATTATTTCTAGAAAAAAAATGACATAGGCTCTGCCATATTTTTGGTCCAGCCAGGTACAACTAGGCAGCTGGGGACTGGAATCCTCAGCATAGAGAGGCCCAAGCGTTCTGGGCCCCCCATGCTGCGAATTGCAGCCCGCAGCCGCCCCAGAAAATGGCGCATTCATTGAAGCGCCATTTTCTGGCGCTGTACCCAGGCTCTTCCAGTTGCCCTGGTGCCGGTGGCAAACTGGGTAATAAAGGGGTTAATGCCAGCTTTTTATTGGCAGCTGGCACTAAGCCCGAGATTCATAATATAGGGCCAATGTTAGACCCGCCATTAGGAATCTCTGGTAAATAGTCAGAAAATACACACAGAGAAAAATCTTTTTATTTGAAAAAAAAAAAAACACAAACAAAATTCGGACTCCATCTTTATTGTAAAGATCCGACGTAGTCCACAACGAAGGTCCCACGACGCTCGATCGCCTCCGACGTAGTCCACAACGAAGATCCCACGACACTCGATCGCCTCTGCTACATCCAGAGACTGCAGCAAGGGATCAAGTGTCCTCTTGTTGTAGTCTCTGGGATCAACGTCATGGTGCTCGGTATGGCACATCATTGCCATACCATGCACCATGACGCTGATCCCAGGGACTACAACAAGAGAACAGTTGATCCCTTGTTGTAGTCTCTGCGATCAGCGTCATGGTGCACTGTATGGCATTGATCTGCCATACTGTGCACCATGACGCTGATCCCAGAGACTACAACAAGGGATCAAGTGCTCCCTTGTTGTAGTCTCTGGGATCAGCGTCATGGTGCACGGTATGGCACATCATTGCCATACCATGCACCATGACGCAGATCCCAGGGACTACAACAAGAGGACAGTTGATCCCTTGTTGTAGTCTCTGCGATCAGCGTCATGGTGCACTGTATGGCAATGATCTGCCATACTGTGCACCATGACGCTGATCCCAGAGACTACAACAAGGGATCAAGTGCTCCCTTATTGTAGTCTCTGGGATCAGCGTCATGGTGCACGGTATGGCACATCATTGCCATACCATGCACCATGACGCTGATCCCAGGGAGTACAACAAGAGGACACTTGATCACTTGTTGTAGTCTCTGGGATCAGTGTCATGGTGCACTGTATAGCAATGATCTGCCATACTGTGCACCATGACACTGATCCCAGAGACTACAACAAGGGATCAAGTGTTCCTTTGTTGTAGTCTCTGGGATCAGCATCATGGTGCACGGTATGGCACATCATTGCCATACCATGCACCATGACGCTGATCCCAGGGACTACAACAAGAGGACAGTTGATCACTTGTTGTAGTCTCTGCGATCAGCGTCTTGGTGCACTGTATGGCAATGATCTGCCATACTGTGCACCATGACGCTGATCCCAGAGACTACAATAAGGGATCAACTGTCCTCTTGTTGTAGTCTCTGGGATCAGCGTCATGGTGCACGGTATGGCACATCATTGCTATACAGTGCACCATGACGCTAATCCCAGAGACTACAACAAGAGAACAGTTGATCCCTTATTGTAGTCTCTGGGATCAGTGTCATGGTGCACTGTATGGCAATGATCTGCCATACTGTGCACCATGACGCTGATCACAGAGACTACAACAAGGGATCAAGTGCTCCCTTGTTGTAAGTCTCTGGCGATAGTGGATCCAATCACCATGGAAACTAAGTGCTGTGATCCGTGAGATCACAGCACTTAGGGTGTTAACACAGACCAGGGCACAGCAATCACACAGATGCTGTGCCCTGGCTGTGACACTGCTTCTCTGCACCCTCATCTCCATGCTGGGAGATGAGTGTGCAGAGGAGCCGACAGAAGCAGCAGGACAGCACAGGAAGAGGACAGCAACAGAGAAGATAAAGACAGAGCAGACCGGAGGACAGAGGAAGAAGAGCGGAGGAAAGAGGGAGAAGAAAGAAGACAGGTGAGAGGCCTGGGGAGAACGGAAGGAGCAGCGGAGATCACCGGAGAGCGGGGGGAGTGGACCGGAGGGCAGGGGGAGAGATCAGAGGGGAGGGGGGAGATCTGGAGGGGAGGGGGGAGATCAGAGGGCAGCGGGGGAGATCCGGAGGGCAGGGGGGGCACATTGGCAGCCTGGGGAGAGAGCAGAGGGTCCGGTATCGGCGGCACAATCGCGGCGGCTTAGGAGGGAGGGGACCCGCCGGTCATGCCGCCCCCTCATCTGATTGGAGGGAGACGCTCTCTCCAATCAAATCTGAGGGGGGGTGACACAGGACCCCTTATCCAGCCAATGCCTGATGCTATCCAGCATCAGGCCTTGGCTGGATTGTAATATCTCACCCTGTTTCATTGGTGAGATATTACATTCACTCCGATTGGCAGTTTCACTTTCACTTCACTGCCAATCGGAGCGGTCCTAGCCCCGGGGGGGGGCTAAGCCACCCCCCTGGGGTACAGTGCAGGTCCTTCCGTACCTGCGGCTCTATTAACCCCTTAGTGACCGCGGTTAATAGAGCCGCAGGACGGGAAACTGGCGAGGACGCAGCATATGCGTCCAAGGTCGGGAACGAACTTGTTTCCAGGACGCATATGCTGCGTCACGGGTCGGGAAGGGGTTAAAATATCTAACGAAAAGCTCCAGAAACTTAGAGAACTAAGCGACCTGCTAATGGAAGTCCAAATTGCCAGATGGGAAGATGACCTACAGGGACTTGCATTCCTCGACACAGACAGAAGTGTAAACCCTATAGTCCAAAAATTGTTCCACATACAAATACAAGCACAATGTTTTATTTCCTCCCGTCTCTGTTTTTGTAGACTTTATACACCAACAAGCGGGAATTAGAAATGATTCCAGCTTTGACTTTGCAATGTCATATGCCACACCATCACCAGCTGGAAATCCATGCAGAACATCTGTGGGGGTACACAAGACTAATATTTCTTCTCCAGGTTCCAATCACAGGTCTGCTGGCTACTCTCAGAGACAAAGACACAGGACCCCGACAAGCAGTGCCCACGTCACCAGAAGCCTCATCCTCTCCTGAAATGCAGAGCCTTCAGAAGAAAATCTTATTCCAGATTGCAGAAGCTACCTGGAAGAACACGGTATCTGCTGCAAATGTTGCTTGTCCACAGCTCACCTCGCCAAAGATTGCAGAGTCTGTAAAATGCACAGAGTGTGGCAACACAGACCATAATACAGCACCATACCCTGACCTTACTAAGAAAGTCACAGAGTATCGCATGATCATATGCATCTTTGGAAACAGTCCTTCACCTGCATTTGCCATTTACGGACTCAAAAGGTTGGCTCAAGAAGGAGAAACAGAATATGGAGCAGATGTCAGACAATTCATAGAAAGTAAAGACAAAAGGAGAGAAAGGGGGCGCAATGGTACAATATCGCCTTAGTCTCTGTTAACTTATGGTTCTATGTCTACTAACATCCTAGTGTTGTACGGTCCATGCACAACACTGGTGTAAGTGTGAGCGATTTTAGGGGTCTCCCCCTTAAGCCAGGCTGTTTCCTCGTATTACACAGGCTCCGCCTCCTCACGTCCCATGTGACCGGGCGCGCTGCCGTCAGACAGGTCCTATGTCTCCAGTGTTAAGCCGTAGCACGGCGATACAGGTCCTTGCGGCTAAGAACGAGCAGCTCCTGCACTCCTCCACTTGAGAAAGACGGCACTACACCGTCGAAACCTGTCGTGGTGACGGAGGTTTTTCTTAATAAAGGACTTTTCACCTGATCAGGATTCCTTGCCCTGTTCTGAGCGCCCAGCAGAAGCGCCCAGCAGGAGATCATGCTATTTGTTCCACTAATTCATAGAAAGAGACTTTTATGTTGACGACTGTCTGAAAGCCATGACTTCAAATGAAACCACCATCAGTCATCAGTCTTCTCAGAAGAGCCCAGTAGATGCTTGCCTGCTCAAACCTCAGGCTTCACAAAATAGCCTCAAACAGACAAGAACTCATGGATGCATTCCCTTCTGAAGACTTATGTAACAGCTTCAGAGACATGGACTTTGGGTCAGACCCTGCACCAATGTAATGTGGCCTCGGGCTTCTCTGGAATCTAAGATCAAGTCAGCCAAGGAGAAAAGCCTTTCACACGTAGAGGTGTTCTGTCTACCATCAACAGTCTGTAAGTTCTCTTGGGTTTCGCAACTCCTGTAACGATACAAGGCAAGACACTACTAGGAGGATTAACTAGGGAAACATCTGACTAGGATGCACCTCTGCCACCTGATAAGAGAATCCAGTGGGAAGGATGGAAGAACTTGCTAGCAGCCCTCTCCAATCTGAATGTGCCAAGACCATATACCCCTGTACTGTCGATAGAAATACAAAGCCCAAAACTGTTCGTATTTGCAGATGCTTCTGTCAAAGCAATTGCCGCTGTTGCCTACCTTAAAACTGTAGACTCCAAATGCCACATTGAGTTTGTTATGGGGCAGGCCAAACCTGCAGCACAACCAGAGCACATTATACCTAGGTTAGAACTTTGTGCCGCAGTCCTAGCCGTTGAGTTAGCTGAATTCATCACATCCAAGACAGATATTGACCTGATACAGGCCAAGTTCTACTCAGACAGCAAAGTAGTCCTGGGATATATCCACAATGAGACTAGACAGTTCCCTTGTCATATCTCTAAGCTTGTAAAAGAGCTGGATATTGACTAAAAGGGCCACTTAACATGGTGGTTATGGTGTTCTCCGCAAGGAACCACCCTTTGACTGGGTCCTTCCCTGGAGGGATATCTGGCTATTCCTGTGTTTGAGACTCCTAACCGAGGCTCCACAGACTCTAATTGCATAATCATAATTCCCAGGAGGCAATGCGCCTAGGAATTCACTGTGTTGAGCACTTTAGCCAGCTGCCCGCAGTGTTTTCTTGGACTGGTCTCCCTGAGATCAGTGAATGCTTTTAGACAGTTCACAATGTATGATAATAGCAGAGTGCTATGAATTAGGAGATCAGTTAACCCGAAACAGTGACATTACATACCCATGGACCAGAATCCTGCAGATTATGATACTAGAGCAGTTGTCGCAAGTCAGTTAGAAAGTACAACATAGCTCTCAGTACCAAAACTGTTATACGCTGAAGAACACTTTCCAGATATCTTTGAACTAGTAAAAGAGGACTCAGATGCTGAAATCTGCTTTCAGGTGTCTACACTTCATACAATGACTTCTGCTATCCAACTTGGATCTCACAGGTTCAACAAATTCTCAAATTACCTGCTTGACCTACATAGCTCGCTCATTTAGAACTGCCAGAAATTGTGATATAGAAAAATGTAAAGGCTGACATCTTTGCAAACAATACCTGTCTACCTTACAGCCATGGACAAAGTGGCAATCTACTAGACCTAATCTGAGCATAGGTGACCTTGTTCTTGTGAAAGACTGCCAAATTCACTAAAACCAGTGGCCACTTGGTCTAGTTATCGCAACATTCCCGAGCACGGAAACTTGAACTAAGAATGACCAAAGGGGATGAACCTAACACATTCCTCAGACCAGTATCCGAACTGGTCCTACTGTTGCTCTTGTAAGAAAGGGATAGTGACATCCGGTGATGCCAGATGGGGAGTGTACTGTCTCCAACATCCAACTTATTTCTGAATGTTTGTTTTTGCATGATGTTTGTTATTAATCAGCATAGCTATAGGGATCCTAGTTCTGCAACTTGTAATGCTTTGGCTCCCTTTAGTGGTCAATGTCATGTTTGTAGTCCTATGTTTTATTTTCTATGTCTGGTCCTCCTCCCCCTCGCAATGCATTCTGGTAGCTCAGGTCCATTTTACTTTCATCCCTGGATGCATGAAGACACATCCATTACTGTTCCCATGCGATTGCATTGCCGGTATGTATTCATGCTTTCTGTAGTTGTTTTCCGCTCTGTTAGCCTAGCTTAGCCATTACTTTAGGTCAGTTAGTAGTTCGTGCATATTGTATAACATTTATGATATGTACTCATCTGTACCATGCACTGATTGTCTGTATTCTGATTGTTTCCAGTTTTACAATGCACTAATTATACTGCAACATTCAATAAAAGCACCCCACCCCAGTCTTCTCATTGAACTCAGAATAAAGGTTTATCTGTCTGTTTAAATTCATGAGCCCTCGGCACATTTTCATGGTGTAGTGAGAATGCTGATGAGGGAATGGCAGTTATGGGCAGGGTGACCAGAGAAGACTAGTCTGACCCTAGTCTAAGAACCCTGAATGGCCATGATCCCAAAGATATCTCTAAAGGTGAGAAGGTTTGGGCCTTCAGCCTCTCCCTAAAACTCCACCAACCCTGCGCTATTCCCCCCTCACCTCCTTCCACAGAGCATCCAGATTGAAAACTGCAGCAGCGTCCCCCTGGGGCCATAGCTGCCTCCCCTGGAGTGCACAGCAGGAGCCACCGCCTCTCCCCAGCCCCTCCTTCTGGAACGATGCCTAGACCCACCATTAATCTGAGGCGTAGTCTGGACTCCATCCCCTATTCCAGGCTCACTCCCATTCACTTCTGGACGTGAGTAGGAGGTGGTGCAACCAGTACAGTAGAAATAGTTGTAGTGAGGCAACTACTCACACAGAAAGTCCCCTAATGGTACATTTACACGCGGCCACTGGAAGGTTGGAACAGGCAGGCATCGGACATAAATTGTGCCTGTTGCCTTGAAAAGACCACGATGCGGCTGCGTGTAATTCAGGACTTTCCTTCCTGTGTCTTCCCTGAAGGAAGGAAAGTCCTGAATTACACGCAGCCACATCGTGGTCTTTTCAAGGCAACAGGCATAATTTGTGTCCGATGCCTGCCTGTTCCTACCT
>JARQOC010003964.1:0-12912 GCA_033576535.1 Allobates femoralis | reverse complement strand
AAACCCGGTTTTCGTCGGGGAGGCGTGGCTAAAACATCCCGGGCCGATCCCCCCTTTAAAAAAATCCGAAACTAATCAGGCGGCTGTCACTCCGGCTTTGGGGGTGTGTTCCCCCAATGGCCCCCCAGGAGGAAACCAGAAATGACTTCCGGGAGCGGGCCAAGACATATGTGCAGTCATAAGCGGGTATACAAACAAGCCCTAAATTTACAAAGTATTTTAATCAAGAGAGTAATTGAGAAAAACCAAGTAAATTGTGGTGAAAGTGGGACATAATAGACCTGGAAGAAAAGTAAATGCCCAATTTTGTAGAAGACACACGGGTTGCCCAAAATTAGTCAATCCCCTATAAGGTGTGTGCAATTTTTAAAAACCAGGCAAAATGGTCCAAGAAGAAATGATAGACAAATCGTTTTGGAAACATGCTTCTGGCCTTTTTCCCAACCCAAACATTGTTTAAAACCCTCGCAGAACCCCCATACCAATATAGATCCTCACATCTTTATCATGCTAGCAATATTTCAAAAAAAACAATTAATATGGAAGAACTTAGGGTGCAAAGCGAATTTTAACCCCCCCCCGGGGGGCAAAAAAAGGGGGATAAAGGGAAAAACCCCCACGGGGTGTAAACCCCCCCGGAGGGGGGAATCCCAGTCACCCCACTACCCAGGGGAGGGGGAAAAACCACCAAAGCACAAAAAGTAAGGGGGGGGATATTTAACCCACCATAAGGACGAAAATTAGGAAAGATATAAAAAAAGAAATATATAAAATGAACCTGAGATTTCCAAAGAACTATGTAGTGAGGGTCAAAAAACCCGACCCGGCGTAAAACCCTCAAAAAAACGAAAAATTAAATCTCTAAAAATCCGCCTACAGGCCTTATATCATTTGTTCAATTTTCCCCCCATCAATCCCCCACATGTTTTTTTAAAAAGGTTTTTTTTAAATACCATAAAATATGGATTTTTATTCAGAAAAAATTTTCCCCTTCCTTTAAGGACCTGGTAAAACCCCGAAAATAGATCTGGAAAAAAAAAAACAAAACCCTGCAAAATATGATGACGTCCCCCCAAACAACAATGAATAAAGATAGTAAAGAACTTTCATGTTACAAATGTTTAGTTTTTACAAAAAAAAATCGCAAAAACTACCGTATATTTTTTTATATTAACCCCAGGGGAAAAAGGGCCCGATTTCAATTGCATCGGGAGCACGGGAAATAATTGTGTGTATACAGGTGGGTCAGTGGGTATCAGAGTATAGAGGCGGGTCAGTGGGTAGTAGAGCATCGAGGCGGCTTGTGGCTACAGAGTAAGAGGCGGGTCTGTGGGGAGGGGTGAGGAGAGAAAAGCGGCTGTGTGGTGGAGGGGTGAGGGGAGATGCGGCCTGTGGTGGAGGGGTGAGGAGAAAAAGCGGCTCTGTGGTGGAGGGGTGAAGAGAGATGCGGCAGAGTGGTGGAGGGGTGAGGAGAGATGGGTGTCTGTGGTGGAGGGGTGAGGAGAGATGCGGCTGTGTGGTGGAGGGGTGAGGAGAGATGCGGCTCTGTGGTGGAGGGGTGAGGAGAGAAGCGGCTGTGGTGGAGGGCTGAGGAGAGATGCGGCTGTGGTGGAGGGGTGAGGAGAGATGCGGCTCTGTGGTGGAGGGGTGAGGAGAGATGCGGCTCTGTGGTGGAGGGGTGAGGAGAGATGCGGCTCTGTGGTGGAGGGGTGAGGAGAGATGCGGCTCTGTGGTGGAGGGGTGAGGAGAGATGCGGCTCTGTGGTGGAGGGGTGAGGAGAGAAGCGGCTGTGTGGTGGAGGGGTGAGGAGAGATGCAGCTCTGTGGTGGAGGGGTGAGGAGAGATGCGGCTCAGTGGTGGAGGGGTGAGGAGAGATGCAGCTCAGTGGTGGAGGGGTGAGGAGAGATGCGGCTCAGTGGTGGAGGGGGGTGAGGAGAGATGCGGCTCAGTGGTGGAGGGGTGAGGAGAGATGCGGCTCAGTGGTGGAGGGGTGAGGAGAGATGCGGCTCACTGGTGGAGGGGTGAGGAGAGAAGCGGCTTAGTGGTGGAGGGGTAAGGAGAGAAGCGGCTCAGTGGTGTAGGGTTGAGGAGAGATGCGGCTCAGTGGTGGAGGGGTGAGGAGAGAAGCGGGTCAGTGGTGGAGGGGTGAGGAGAGAAGCGGCTCAGTGGTGTAGGGTTGAGGAGAGATGCGGCTCAGTGGTGGAGGGGTGAGGAGAGAAGCACACAGTATATACATACATGAGACATTGTATAGACAGACAGTATGCAGAGATTACAGAGATTATACACACAGTATACACACATTACAGACAGTATACACACATTACACACAGTATAGACACATTACAGACAGTATACAGAGATTACACACAGTATAGAGACATTAGACAGAGTATAGAGACATTACAGATAGTATACAGAGATGACACACAGTATAGAGACATTACAGAGAGTGTAGAGACATGACACAGAGTGTAGAGACATGACACAGAGTGTAGAGACATGACACAGAGTGTGCAGAGACATGACACAGAGTGTGCAGAGACATGACACAGACAGAATGTGCAGAGACATGACACAGACAGAATGTGCAGAGACATGACACAGACAGAGTGTGCAGAGACATGACACAGACAGAGTGTGCAGAGACATGACACAGGCAGAGTGTGCAGAGACATGACACAGGCAGAGTGTGCAGAGACATGAGACAGGCAGAGTGTGCAGAGACATGAGACAGGCAGAGTGTGCAGAGACATGAGACAGGCAGAGTGTGCAGAGACATGAGACAGGCAGAGTAAGGCAGGGGTTAAAAAAATGTAAATAAAGTTTATGCTCACCTCACCCCGAGCTCCCGGTGGCTGCCGGTGCCTGCAGAGCTCTTCTACTGCAGTTCAGGACCTGCGGTGATGTCAGAGTCACGTGACCCGCGGTTACCATGGAGTAAGCTGGTGTCACGTGACTCTGACATCACCGCAGGTCCTGTACTGGTGTAGAAGAGCTCTGCAGGCACCGGGAGGCACCGGGAGCCACCGGGAGCCTGGCGGAAGACGGCGGGAGATGGCGGGGGCTCAGGGAGAGGTGAGGAAATTTTTTTTTTTTTTACAGTAGTGCAGCTGCGGCTCGCGATGACGCTGAGCGTCATCGCTCGCAGTACCGCAAAGCATCTTGGGATTTGGCTACAACGCCCGAATTCCCAACTGCCAATTATATAAGTAGATATATGTGCCTGTATAGAATGGACTGCACACATGTCCCTAACCAACACAGAGGATGGCAAAAAACATCATCAGTGTTCAAGGGATATATAGTGAGAAAAATCAACCATTATATGCCTAATATATCGCACAGGACAATTCAAGTATAGAACAGAAATTATCCAAATATCAAGTAATTATCCCACCAGATTATATAAGGACAGGACCACAATTACATATGGATTTCTTCTAGAAGTTCAAAAAAAAAAAAAACAGGGCAAAAACAGAAATGGGGTTCCATATGCATATATGATAATATGATAATACAGCTCCAAGTCCAAATATATCGAATTCCATGATGGTGAGAGTATTCCAAAGAGCGGGAAGACGAGTATGCCAAGTCCAAAAGGCAAAGATGAAGAGGGTCATATTCGTAGAGTCCAGCGGCGGATCTGTATGAAGGAAGGATGGTTCTCCAATCCATAATCTGAATAGAAAAAAGTTAGAAAAAATGACTCAGGGAAAGAAGAAGGGAGGGGAAAAGGGAAAACAGGGGGATTTAGATAGACAATAACAAAAGTGTCCTTATACTCCCAAGAAACCAGAGAAGAGGAGTTCCTCATTGATTCCCCGAGGGGAAATCGAATTGAGGGTGTAGATCCACCTCGACTCAAGTCTCAAAAGAGGTTTCCTCATGTACCCTCCCCTAATACTATCTATGAGTCTCTCTAATCCGACCACTCTGCTACCTGAGGAACGGCCCTGATGATGTGTCAGGTAATGAGAAGCCACAGAAGTCAAAGTAATACCCTTATCAAGATGGTCCGCAGCCAAATGGATAGTGGATACATGTTTCTGTATGCGCTTCCGCAATTCCTGCCCAGTCATCCCGACGTATAGTTTGTTGCACGGACAGATGATTGCATAAACAACAAATCTTGTTTTGCAATTGATGTAGTGTTTTAATCGATGTCTCTTATTGTCCCCTAATTGGTGGGTGATTGCAGAGTGCAGATCTGCTGGTCAGCAGCTGGCAACATAAATGCTATCAAAGTGATTAAAGTTATCAATGTTTACAAAATAGCACAGTACTTGGACCTTTTCTGTCTCTCCTTTATCTCTAATCGTTCTGGGAAAGAGGAGAGCTATACTATTATGGGGTACTTCACACACAACGATATCGCTAGCGTTATCGCTGCAACATCACAGGTTTTGTGACGTAACAGAGACATCGCCAGTGATCTCGCTATGTGTGACACTTAGCAGTGATCAGGCCCCTGCTGTGAGATCGCTGGTCATTACAAAGTGCTCTGGGTCATTTTTAGGAAGTTGGTCTCCCGCTGGAAACACTGCATTGCTGTGTTTGACAGGGACAACGACTAGCGATCTCAATACTACGCCTGAATGTGACAGGGTCCTAATGACTGCCGTATCGTTGCTGCGTTGCTGGTGAGATCTGACTGTTTGACATCTCACCAGTGACCACATAGCGACGCACCAGCGATCCCGGCCAGGTCGGATCGTTGTCGGGATCGCTGGCGCGTCGCTTTGTAATGGGGCCCTCAGTTCAAATTCTGTATTGGCTGAAAGAAGACGTGCAAAATTAAGTTCTAGTTCAACTTCATTTATGAAGCCTTCCCTGTACTCCCTAAATTTCTAATCAGCCCCACGATCTTATTATATCGTTTTTTTAGTCCCTGATCCCATTATTATTTTTATCTATTCGTTTTATTCAATTGTAAACATCAGGTTACTTATCTGTTAGCTAATTTTACATCAACTGTCATGTCCTCATTCCATTGTCCAGTCTAAGGGTGGAAACACACTGGCGTTAAAAATAGGTCAGATTCTCATCCGGGAGAGTTGGACGAGTGACATACGTTTTTTGATCCGTGTGGCATCTGTGTGCAATCCATTTATTTTCTCAACAGCTATTTACTGTAATCATTTGCAGGAACATTTTTTACAGTTGTCTAAGCTACACAATGATAATGTACAGTATCAGCGAAAAAACCGGATGCCTCTAGGATGGCCTGTGTGCTGTCAGTGTTCTGTAATTTTGTCGGACCCATTGACTTGCATTGGCGAGTCTAGCGCGTGGCTCGCATACTGTTGAAGCATGTTGCAACTTTTTTCTCATCCAGAATCTGTGTCCAACACACGTTAATGTGTTCTCAGTCAGTCTGTAACATTGGTCCGAGTGCATTGCACTCGTCCGATTTTCACGCCAGTGTGTCCGTACCCTAAATCTATAAGTCTGCAGTCACCTTATTTGACTGCAGACTTATGAATCCGCACTTTCCTTGACCACGACACTGCTAAAACCCTTATTCACGCTCTCATCATCTCCCGCCTCGACTACTGCAACCTCCTGCTCACTGGCCTCCCCAATACCTCCCTTGCACCTCTCCAATCTATCCTGAACTTCGCTGCCCGCCTGATCCATCTGTTTCCCCGCTACTCCCCTGTCTCCCCCCTCTGCCAAGCCCTTCACTGGCTCCCTACTTCCCAGAGATCCCGGTTTAAAACATTAACCATGACATACAAAGCCATTCACAACCTGTCTCCTCCATACTTCTCTGACATGGTCTCTCGATACCTACCCTCGTGCAACCTGCGATCCTCCCAAGAGCTCCTCCTCTACTCCCCCCTCATCTCCTCTTCGCACAACCGCATACAGGATTTCTCCCGTGCTTCACCCATACTCTGGAACTCACTGCCCCAACACATCAGACATTCTCCTACCCTGGTAACCTTCAAAAGAACCTCTTCCACCAAGCCTACCACCTGCAATAAGACCTGGTCCACCACACTGCCTCACGACTGGAACTTCTCCCTCCCACTGTATCCCCACCCGTCCCTCATAGACTGTGAGCCCTCGCGGACAGGATTTCTCCCCTCTTGTATCTGTATGACCGAATTGTCAACATTTATTGTAACTTGTATTGTTACTATGTTATTTGTCCATGTCTGCCCCTTTTAGCATGTAAAGCGCCATGGAATCTAATGGCGCTATATAAATAAATACTGTTTATACTCGCGTATAAGCCGAGTTTTTCAGCCCAAAAATTGGGCTGAAAAGTCCCCCCCTCGGCTTATACGCGAGTCACTGTATACTGTATACACTGTATACAGTATACAGCCCCCCCCATCAGTATACAGGGCCCCCCCCTTGTGTAGCAATCCTGTAAAGGAAGAGATCAGTATACTTATCCCTGCCGCTGTCTCGCTGCCGCTGTCCCACCGCCGCTATCGCGCTCCTCTGGCTTCATCCAGCGTCTTCCGGCTTCTTCCAGCTTCCTCCGGTGGGCGCAGGCAATGACGTCATTGTCTGCGCGCCAGAGGAGGAAGCCAGAAGACGCTGGATGAAGCCGGAGGAGCGCGATAGCAGCGGCGGGACAGCGGCAGGGATAAGTATACTAATCTCTTCCTTTACAGGATTGCTACACAAGGGGGGGGCCTGTATACTGATATGGGGGGGAGGGCTGCGTATATACCTCTGGGGATGCTGTATATACCTCTGGGGCTGCTGTATACTACCTAAGGGCTGCTGTATACTACCACTGGGGCTGCTGTATACTACCATTGGGGCTGCTGTATATACCTCTGGGGCTGCTGTATACTACCACTGGGGCTGCTGTATATACCTCTGGGGCTGCTGTATACTACCACTGGGGCTGCTGCTGTATACTACCACTGGGGCTGCTGCTGTATACTACCACAGGGGCTGCTGCTGTATACTACCACTGGGGCTGCTGTATATACCTCTCGGGCTGCTGTATACTACCACTGGGGCTGCTGCTGTATATATCACTGGGGCTGCTGCTGTATACTACCACTGGGGCTGCTGTATACTACCACTGGGGCTGCTGTATACTACCACTGGGGCTGCTGTATATACCTCTGGGGCTGCTGTATACTACCTCTGGGGCTGCTGTATACTACCTCTGGGGCTGCTGTATGCTACCACTGGGGCTGCTGTATACTACCACTGGGGCTGCTGTATACTACCACTGGGGCTGCTGTATACTACCACTGGGGCTGCTGTATACTAACTCTGGGGCTGCTGTATACTACCTCTGGGGCTGCTGTATGCTACCTCTGGGGCTGCTGTATACTACCTCTGGGGCTGCTGTATACTACCTCTGGGGCTGCTGTATACTACCACTGGGGCTGCTGTATACTACCACTGGGGCTGCTGTATACTACCACTGGGGCTGCTGTATATACCTCTGGGGCTGCTATATACTACCACTGGGGCTGCTGTATACTACCACTGGGGCTGCTGCTGTATATACCACTGGGGCTGCTGCTGTATACTACCACTGGGGCTGCTGTATATACCTCTGGGGCTCCTGTATATTACCTCTGGGGCTGCTGTATACTACCTCTGGGGCTGCTGTATACTACCACTGGGGCTGCTGTATATACCTCTGGGGCTGCTGTATACTACCACTGGGGCTGCTGCTGTATATACCACTGTGGCTGCTGCTGTTTACTACCACTGGGGAGGCTGCTGTATACCACACTGCTGGGGGCTGTATACCAGTGCTGGGGTCCACCCTCGGCTTATACACGAGTCAATAGATTTTCCCAGGTTTTGGGGGCAAAAGTAGGGGGGTCGGCTTATACACGGGTCAGCTTATACACGAGTATATACGGTAAATAACAATAATAATAATAATAATCCTCACATTGCACACATTGTGCAGAGTGAGGATTTGCAAGTTTCAGAGCCTGGAGTATGTATACTTTGACCAGAATCTGACTAGAGATTGGCAGTCACACTCAATTTATTTTCATTGAGCGAAGCCATGTCCTTTGTCCTTTTTTCAGACTCAGGTGGACTATGGATACCGTATACTCACAGTCACGTGACCTCCATTTCCGGCTCTGAAACTGGCAAATCCTCATAATTCACAGTGTGTGCAATGTGACGATTCATAATTCTTTAGTCACATGGAGTGACTATAAACTATGGATGTAGACTGGACAATCCCTTTTATTTACTCATAGAAGATTAATTTTAAAATGTGTATACTCCTGAATAAGACTGGGGTCACACTTGCGGCAAAATTTTGAAATCCTGATCTGGTTTTGAGCTGTCAAAAAGTTCAAAACTGGATCAGGAACCCATTATAATAACTGGATTGCTATTAGCTTTGAAGCAGATACAGTATGCACTTTAGTTTTAATAAAAGCCGGTAATAGCTGCAAATTGAGAATTAATGCCGTTTAACCCGTGCTGTGACACCTAATGGGACAACATGTCTGTAGGGAGGGTGGGCACTCCCCAGAAATGTTGCCCACATCTTTTAACTACATTAACCCTTTGTTCATCCCTGCGGCAGCAGGGATAAACAAAGTATCCGGCAACCGGATTGCACATTCAGAGCAATCCGTTTTCCGGATTCCGATTTAGGAACAACTTTTGTTCCTAAAATGTGTGTGAAGGCAATTGTGGTTATCGCATCCAAATCACCTCCATTATAGTTGGAGACTTATAACAAACCCCTATCAGTAATTTATTATTTTTGCCCCTCCCCTTATCTCCACCCACAGGGACTCTACATTTTCATTAGATTCACATATATTATCACGAAGGATGGGTTTTAAGGATGATTTTACATATAAACACACACCTCCTCCTCGCTTATTTGTACAGTCATTTCTGAACAGACTATAGCCCTGTAAATTAACAGCCCAGCCATGGCTCTCTTCCAGCCATGTCTCCGATATCCTCACCATGTCATAATTATTTTCCAACAAAATTAATTATAATTTTAAAATTAATTATAATTCCTCCATTTTGTTGGTGAGGCTTCTGGCATTAGTGTACATGCACTTTATGCATCTCTCTTTACCTCTATTTCTTCCTTCTTTATTGACTGTTCTAACCCCACCCCCCATGCCACCTCCAATTTCATTATTTGTGCCCAGGTTACTATTTACACTATCTTCCCCTCTTGTACAATGAATACCCTCCCCCCAATCCCTAATTTAAACACTCCTCCAACCTTCTAGCCATTTTTTTCCCCAGCACAGCTGCACCCTCCCCATTGAGGTGCAGCCCCTCCCTAGCATAGAACCTGTAGCCAACAGAGATGTCGGCCCAGTTCTCCAGAAACCCAAAACCTTCCTTCCTAAACCAATTCCTGAGCCACTTATTTATCTCCCTATTCTCCCGTTGCCTCTCTGGTGTGGCGCGTGGTACAGGCAGTATTTCAGAGAATACTACCTTGGAGGTCCTTGCCTTAAGCTTGCAGCCTAATTCCCTGAAATCATCTTTCAGGACCTTCCACCTACCTCTAACTTTGTCATTTGTGCCAATGTGCACCATGACCGCTGTGTCCTCAACAGCCCCTCCCAGTAATCTGTCAACCCAATCAGCGATGTGCCGGACTCGAGCACCAGGTAGGCAGCACACTGTTCGACGATCCCTGTCTTTGTGACAGATTTCACTATCTGTTTCCCTAATAATTGAGTCCCCCACTACCAGCACCTGTCTGGCCTGCCCTGCTCTCCTGTTTCCCCCTTACTGGAGCAGACACTCCTCTGGCTTTCAGAGGTCATGCCTTGCTGCAGCAGTGCTATCCCTGTATTGACACCCCCCTCATCTGCCAACTTAGCAAATTTATTGGAGTGTGCCAGATCAGGGCTAGTCTCCCTGGCACTCTTCCCTCTACCCCGCCTTCTAACTGTCATCCAGCTAGCTGCCTCACAGTCCTGCAGCTCCATGCTACCATCCTCCCCCACATCTATCCCATTGAGCAGCTGTTCAGTGAGCAGCAGACTCCTTTCCATATTGTCTATGGAACTCAGTGTCACCAGCTGTTGATTTAGATCCAGTATCTGGGCTTCCAAATGCACTGTAGGCTCACATCTCACACAGCAGTATGCACCCTCGACTGGCTGTTCAAGGATTGCATACATATGGCAAAATGTACACTGGATGGCATTGTCAATTATGGAGCTCATTTCCTAATGGGGATTGCACCAGACAGATGATAAGTAAAAAGAAATGTAAAGTATGAATAAAAAACAACTAGCAATTCAGTAAATCCACCTTTTCAAGCTCCCTGAATCCAAAGTCACTGAATGACAAGTCACACACTTACTTCCGTTCGCACTTACCCTCCGCTCACACTCAGCTCATGTCACACTCGTTAAGGAAGAAGATTTAAAGAGTTTTTTTTTTCAGCAGAAATCCAACCTACAGCTCAGTGAACTTCTGAAAGGAAGTCATTATTATTTACCATTATTCACCAATCTATATCCATATTTATCTCTGACATTATATATTTTAAATTTCAGACTCAAGGATAGTCAAGGAAAATAACATAGCTGAACAAAAATGTGAGCTATTTCGTTTCAGTTACATCATTCAGCATGTAGTGGATAGCTTAAAGGTAATTAAACAGATCCAATCGTAGATAAATAATTATTTATCATGGCTTTTGTGTCTGCAATTCAATAAATACAGCTTGCAACAAAACAGTTGGTAGTACTGTTGCTGTGTTCCTGGACTGATGGTGGTTCTGATGCCATATTCCTATCCTTATGGTGGCTCTGGTGTTGTATTCTTGTTTTAATAGTGGTTTTGGTAATGTATTTGTGTTTCGATAGTGGTTCTGGTGACATATTTATGTTGTGATTGTGGTCATGGTAATATTTTCAAGTACCCATGGTAGTTCTGGTGGTGTATTCATATACTGATGGTGGTTCTTGTGATGTATTCATGTACTCATTATGGTAGTGGTAATGTACTTATGTACATGAAATAAGAACATTTATGAGAACCTGGTGACCTTACTGATTTTTTTAGATTCTCTAGGCCAGTGGCTCACATGTTGCTCTCAGAGGCTGCAGTCACGTTCATGTTTTCTAATGTCACTGCTCACTGCAGCCTCCAGATGTAGCAGAGCCAAGGATCGTCATGGGATATTGTTTTGGATTACCTCAAAGTTTTTGAGTTTTTTGGGGGGAAGGCCTTAGCAGTGGGGAGAGTGAGATAGGGACACCTCCTGATCCTATCCTGTCTGTCCCTTACTGCCCTGAAACAATGAGCAGGTCCTTCCCCTTGCTGCCATAACGTACCTAGTACTACTGCATAGCCACTGCAGGTAATACAACAAAAGGAAAGGTTGAGAGGTCGGGGATACAAAAAAGATACAATACTTGAGAAAGCAGCCCAACTCCAGGGCTACCAAAATGCTCAGCTCCTAGAATGCAGATCTCCAGCAGACACAGAAGTGCTCCACCCACCCGGATGGTCTAGTACAGAATGAACTCTATAAACAACATCAGATGATGGGTTATGTGTCTATTTAAAGGGTGGTGGAAGTGGTCAGAAAAACATCATTGACTGACCAGCAGCAGCAGAGAAACACTTTAACTCTCACAGATCCAAAGGAAATAAACACGTTTAATATACCACAGACTCCTTAGCTGCAACTCATGAAAATACCTTCCCCTCTATGAGGAGCTTCAGGACCCTTAAAGCTGAACTTGTCCAGAAATTATGTCAACTGACCCTTCTGATTACCAAAACTGTAGATATGGTATAGTGGTAAGAAAGTTGGCTTACAAAACACAATGCGATGACCTGTGGAATATGTTGTGGAAATTAAGTACTAGGGGAAAGCTCAGTTTGAAAGATCATAGGGATGAAAATATATCTAAAAGGTTAAGAATGCGCAAATAGGGTCTTATCTTTTTTAGACAGATGTATGATGTGAATATTGGTATTGCTCACCTGCTGTGGTTGTGTAGCACACAACCAGCGTAATCGCTCAGAAAAAACAGCTGCTGTAGGGACTGTACTTCCACAGGATGCGGTGCTCAAATCACAAGGTTATTCGGACGAAGTACCTTTATGTCCGCGCTGCTGTCAGACCGGTATACCAATGACACTGGACGTCTAGGTATTGGAGATATAGATTTATTTCCTTATTTCCAACGCGTTTCGGAGCCACGTGCCGAGCTCCTTCCTCAGGGAACATCAAGATCAGACTGAACAGATTCGTATTTATGTTAAAAAACATCAGTACCCATGCAATTGTCTTCACAAACCGTGCCCCAACTGACTATATCTCTGGACTGCCAATCCATGAGCGGATTGTGATTTTTCAGCAAGGGAAGACCCAAGACGATGAAAGTAGGCAGAACCTCCAAGATGTAGAACGACAGGAAGTCTTTATGAAGAGGCCCTATGTGCAAGTTTACGTTAAGTATGACTTGGATTAAACCAAGTATGACTTGGCTGAGAGGAGAAGAATCAATGGAAAGCACAGTAATGAATCTCGCTAGCATTTCTAGAATCTAGCTACATTTTAGACCATGTGTCTGAGCGAAGAAAGAATCCACCAAATTGACTCCTGCTCCGCTATTCACTAGAACTGGAATAGTCTCAGTTTTTCCACCAATCCCTATTTCAGCAGGAATGGTGAACTGATACATGAAAATGGAGGAAACATACACACCTAGTCGTCTCCCTCCACACGATCAGAGGAACATGGCTATGGATATGTATATGATGACAGCAGACATATATTCCAATAAGGCATGAAGATGGCCTTAGGGCAGTTTCCTGTTACCTCAAGAACAGCAATATTGAGCCCCCTCTGGCAGAACTTGTAATGATGTTAGAATTTATTTTAGTACATAACAGTTTTCCTTTTAAAGATCAAACATATCTCCAGCTAAAAAGGACAGCTAT
>JARQOC010003963.1:0-12918 GCA_033576535.1 Allobates femoralis | reverse complement strand
CAAAAGGGCTGAGCTGATTAACATATATTTATTTTTTTTATTATTATTTTTATTTAATTTTTTATTATTTTTTTATTATTATTTTTTATTATTTTTTAATTCTTTTTAAATTATTTTATTTATTATTTAATTTATTATTTATTTTAAGTGAGACACAGTTCTCATTGTGGTCCGCCAAAAGGGCTGAGCTGATTAGCATATATTTATTTTTTTTATTATTATTTTTATGTAATTTTTTATATTTTTTTATTATTATTTTTTATTATTTTTTAATTCTTTTTAAATTATTTTATTTATTATTTAATTTATTATTTATTTTAAGTGAGACACAGTTCTCATTGTGGTCCGCCAAAAGGGCTGAGCTGATTAGCATATATTTTTATTATTATTTTTATTTAATTTTTTATTATTTTTTTATTATTATTTTTTATTATTTTTTAATTCTTTTTAAATTATTTTATTATTTAATTTATTATTTATTTTAAGTGAGACACAGTTCTCATTGTGGTCCGCCAAAAGGGCTGAGCTGATTAGCATATATTTATTTTTTTTATTATTATTTTTATTTAATTTTTTATTATTTTTTTATTATTATTTTTTATTATTTTTTAATTCTTTTTAAATTATTTTATTTATTATTTAATTTATTATTTATTTTAAGTGAGACACAGTTCTCATTGTGGTCCGCCAAAAGGGCTGAGCTGATTAGCATATATTTATTTTTTTTATTATTATTTTTATGTAATTTTTTATTTTTTTATTATTATTTTTTATTATTTTTTAATTCTTTTTAAATTATTTTATTTATTATTTAATTTATTATTTATTTTAAGTGAGATACAGTTCTCATTGTGGTCCGCCAAAAGGGCTGAGCTGATTAGCATATATTTATTTTTTTTATTATTATTTTATTTAATTTTTTATTATTTTTTTATTATTATTTTTTATTATTTTTTAATTCTTTTTAAATTATTTTATTTATTATTTAATTTATTATTTATTTTAAGTGAGACACAGTTCTCATTGTGGTCCGCCAAAAGGGCTGAGCTGATTAGCATATATTTATTTTTTTTATTATTATTTTTATTTAATTTTTTATTATTTTTTTATTATTATTTTTTATTATTTTTTAATTCTTTTTAAATTATTTTATTTATTATTTAATTTATTATTTATTTTAAGTGAGACACAGTTCTCATTGTGGTCCGCCAAAATGGCTGAGCTGATTAGCATATATTTTATTTTTTTATTATTATTTTTATTTATTTTTTTATTATTATTTTTTATTATTTTTTAATTCTTTTTAAATTATTTTATTTATTATTTAATTTATTATTTATTTTAAGTGAGACACAGTTCTCATTGTGGTCCGCCAAAATGGCTGAGCTGATTAGCATATATTTTATTTTTTTATTATTATTTTTATTTAATTTTTTATTATTTTTTTATTATTATTTTTTATTATTTTTTAATTCTTTTTAATTTATTTTATTTATTATTTAATTTATTATTTATTTTAAGTGAGACACAGTTCTCATTGTGGTCCGCCAAAATGGCTGAGCTGATTAGCATATATTTTATTTTTTTATTATTATTTTTATTTAATTTTTTATTATTTTTTTATTATTATTTTTTATTATTTTTTAATTCTTTTTAAATTATTTTATTTATTATTTAATTTATTATTTATTTTAAGTGAGACAGTTCTCATTCAGGTCCGCTATTTTTCCCATTGACATACATTAGCGGTGTGTCGGCGATTTTATGGCCGGCCACCTGGTTCTATTTGTCGGCCGTAAAATCGCGGACACACCGCTAATACATGTCTATGGGCAGTGAGCCCGATTTCGGATTGGCCGCCGACCAATCAGAATTCGAGCTCAATGAGGGGCTCTTCTGATTGGCTGAGGGCAGTAGACAGCGACCAATCAGAAGAGCCGCTCATATCTCATTGAGATACAATGGCGGATTTGTCGTCCATTGTATCTGAATGAGAAGAGAAGAGGACGTCGGAGCTGGAAGAAGACAGAAGATCCCCGGGGCCGGACGAAGAGGACGCCTGGCCGGACGGACGATCAGATGACTAAGAAGACATGTAAGTATGTGCGGACATGGGGGGGCTGTGTGGACATTAGTGGGGGTCGGCTGTGCGGACATGGGGGGTTTTTCGGACATTGATGGGGGCGGGCTGTGCGGACATGGGGATGAGCTGTGCGGACATTGCTGGGGGTGGGTGTGCGGGCATGGGGGTGGGCTGTGCGGGCATGGGGGTGGGCTGTGCGGGCATGGGGGTGGGCTGTGCGGGCATGGGGGTGGGCTGTGCGGGCATGGGGGTGGGCTGTGCGGGCATGGGGGTGGGCTGTGCGGGCATGGGGGTGGGCTGTGCGGGCATGGGGGTGGGCTGTGCGGGCATGGGGGTCGGCTGTGCGGGCATGGGGGTGGGCTGTGCGGACATGGGGGTCGGCTGTGCGGGCATGGGGGTCGGCTGTGCGGGCATGGGGGTGGGCTGTGCGGGCATGGGGGTCGGCTGTGCGGGCATGGGGGTCGGCTGTGCGGGCATGGGGGTCGGCTGTGCGGGCATGGGGGTCGGCTGTGCGGGCATGGGGGTCGGCTGTGCGGGCATGGGGGTGGGCTGTGCGGGCATGGGGGTCGGCTGTGCGGGCATGGGGGTCGGCTGTGCGGGCATGGGGGTCGGCTGTGCGGGCATGGGGGTCGGCTGTGCGGGCATGGGGGTCGGCTGTGCGGGCATGGGGGTCGGCTGTGCGGGCATGGGGGTCGGCTGTGCGGGCATGGGGGTGGGCTGTGCGGGCATGGGGGTCGGCTGTGCGGGCATGGGGGTCGGCTGTGCGGGCATGGGGGTCGGCTGTGCGGGCATGGGGGTGGGCTGTGCGGACATTGATGGGGGCGGGCTGTGCGGACATTGATGGGGGCGGGCTGTGCAGACATGGGGGTGGGCTGTGCGGGCATGGGGGTCGGCTGTGCGGGCATGGGGGTCGGCTGTGCGGGCATGGGGGTCGGCTGTGCGGGCATGGGGGTCGGCTGTGCGGGCATGGGGGTCGGCTGTGCGGGCATGGGGGTCGGCTGTGCGGGCATGGGGGTCGGCTGTGCGGGCATGGGGGTCGGCTGTGCGGGCATGGGGGTCGGCTGTGCGGGCATGGGGGTCGGCTGTGCGGGCATGGGGGTCGGCTGTGCGGGCATGGGGGTCGGCTGTGCGGGCATGGGGGTCGGCTGTGCGGGCATGGGGGTCGGCTGTGCGGACAGGGGGGTGGGCTGTGCGGACATTGATGTGGGCGGGCTGTGCGGACATGGGGGTGAGCTGTGCGGACATTGCTGGGGGTGGGCTGTGCGGACATGGGGGTCGGCTGTGCGGACATGGGGGTCGGCTGTGCGGACATGGGGGTCGGCTGTGCGGACATTGATGGGGGCGGGCTGTGCGGACATGGGGGGGGGGTGGCGAATTGTGTGTAGCGGGGAGCGGAGGCGGCAATGCCACCTCGGCTCCATGGTCCCCGGGGAGCGAGTTGCGGCTCAGGCAGCGACTCGCAATGGCCTCGCGGCCATTGCTCGCGCTACCTGAGCGGTAAATCGCTAAGGTTGTAGCCGGGGCTGTGGATGGATTTTGGGCCAGCGGCTCGCAATGGCCGCTTCGCGGCCATTGCTCGCCCTGGGCCAGCGACTCGCAATGGCCTCGCGGCCATTGCTCGCGCCCAATGTTAAATTCGTATCCACATGACGACATCGGAAAGTGCGCGCGAAGGGGCGCTTTTCCGATTCGCGATTATATAATAGATTAAAACTTCCAGTCTTTCTTGGAATATCAACACCTTTCTTTTGTATACAGTGACTGACCACCACTCATGCATAGCAGCGGTGGTCAGACATGCAGAGCACTTACAGTGCCTACAAGTAGTATTCAACCCCTTGCAGATTTAGGTGGTTGACACATGCGGAATTAACTTGGCATTGTGACATTTGGACTGTAGATCAGCCTGGAAGTGGGAAATGCACTGCAGTCAAAAAGATTTTTTAATTTTTTTTTAAAGCGTTAAAAGTTCATTCAGAGGGTCATTTATTATTCAACCCCTCAAACCACCAGCATTCTGTTTGGTCCCCCTAAAGTATTAAGAAGTAGTTCAGGCACAAAGAACAATGAGCTTCACATGTGTGGATTAATTATCTCTTTTGCCAGCCTTTTTTGACTATTTAAGACCCTCCCCAAACTTGTGAACAGCACTCATACATGGTCAACATGGGAAAGACAAAGGAGCATTCCAAGGCCATCAGAGACAAGATCGTGGAGGGTCACAAGGCTGGCAAGGGGTACAAAACCCTTTCCAAGGAGTTGGGCCTACCTGTCTCCACTGTTGGGAGCATCATCCGGAAGTGGAAGGCTTATGAAACTACTGTTAGCCTTCCACGGCCTGGACAGCCTTTGAAAGTTTCCTCCCGTGCCGAGGCCAGGCTTGTCCGAAGAGTCAAAGCTAACCCAAGGACAACAAGGAAGGAGCTCCGGGAAGATCTCATGGCAGTGGGGACATTGGATTCAGTCAATACCATAAGTAACGTACTCCACCGCAATGGTCTCCGTTCCAGATGAGCCCGTAAGGTACCTTTACTTTCAAAGCGTCATGTCAAGGCTCGTCTACAGTTTGCTCATGATCACTTGGAGGACTCTGAGACAGACTGGTTCAAGGTTCTATGGTCTGATGAGACCAAGATCGAGATCTTTGGTGCCAACCACACACGTGACGTTTGGAGACTGGATGGCACTGCATACGACCCCAAGAATACCATCCCTACAGTCAAGCATGGTGGTGGCAGCAACATGCTGTGGGGCTGTTTCTCAGCCAAGGGGCCTGGCCATCTGGTCCGCATCCATGGGAAGATGGATAGCACGGCCTACCTGGAGATTTTGGCCAAGAACCTCCGCTCCTGCATCAAGGATCTTAAGATGGGTCGTAATTTCATCTTCCAACAAGACAACGACTCAAAGCACACAGCCAAGAAAACCAAGGCCTGGTTCAAGAGGGAAAAAATCAAGGTGATGGAGTGGCCTAGTCAGTCTCCTGACCTTAACCCAATTAAAAACTTGTGGAAGGAGCTCAAGATTAAAGTCCACACGAGACACCCAAAGAACCTAGATAACTTGGAGAAGATCTGCATGGAGGAGTGGGCCAAGATAACTCCAGAGACCTGTGCCGGCCTGATCAGGTCTTATAAAAGACGATTATTAGCTGTAATTGCAAACAAGGGTTATTCCACAAAATATTAAACCTAGGGGTTGAATAATAATTGACCCACACTTTTATGTTTAAAATTTCTTAAAATTCAACTGAGCAACATAACTTTTTGGTTTGTAAGATTTATGCTTCTGTTAATAAATTCTACTCTCGTTTGCAGTTTGAAGGCTCTAACTTATTTGCATCTTATCAAACCACTTAAATCTGCAGGGGGTTGAATACTACTTGTAGGCACTGTACAAGCTCTATTCTGCGGAGCTTGTAGAGCATTGCATTGAAGCTGGCTTGGATCAATGGAGTGCGGTTATTCCCCACTCCCAGGCCAGATTCAGTGCAACGCTGATCATGTAAACTGCAGCCATATTTGGTCACCTAGGCAACAAGGTGTAAACAAGAGAAAAAGTGTTAATAACTTAAGAACAGCTGCATATTTTAATACAAAGTACATTGCAAAAGTGCTGACATCACTCATCTATGAAGATGAGAATAACCCTTTACTAGAAGCAGGGTAGAATATTGAAGTCAGTATTGAGTCATCTTCTTAGACTATTTTACAATAGAGTCTGAGTGCTTCTGTGGTGCGCCACACACAAGAGTGCCTGGCATTCAGCTTACCCATTCTGCAGCTGCAATCCAGCACAACAGCTGGCTCATAAATGGGTCACTGTACTGACTGCACTGGGACAAGTGAAACAGATCATTCAGCATTCAACACAACATTGGCTGAAGGTCACAGAAGTAAGGCAGTTTAATCTAGAAAGGCTGCAACCCCGGCAGGAAAAATGGAATCAGGGGGATCAGTGCCAAGAAAGAAAATGCAGTCTGTATATATTAATACCATGAACAAGTCACATAAATGGAAAGAAAAAAAACAAGAGATCCTCATAACAGCATGTTATAGGGAAGCCCACCAAGGAGAGAGCAACGGGATATGTTCATGGGATGGAATTTATAAATCTCTGAGCACAGAAATAGATGCAAGGAAAAACTGCTAATGCAATACACACTAGGAAATAAACCTTTAATAGCAACATCAGCAGATTTACTCTCAGGATCAGTACAGACAGCAAAAAAATCTGCAGTGGATTTGTCTCCAAATCCAGGGCAAAATGTGTATGCCCTAAATATGGATTTCACGCTTTCCAGAATGAACTCTCGGGCTAAATGTAGAAGAAATAAGCCTCATAGAGAGCATGATGAAAATGGACGGCAGACAATTCACTAGCAAAGGTCTGCGCTTTACTGCAAACCTCACGGTGCTGTGTGAAGAGTTCGGCTATGTGCCCACGTTGTTCGAATTTCTGCACCATTTCTGCATCTCAGACAAAACGCTGCAGCAAAATCATGTCTTTTTGCTTTTTTTTTGTGTGCGTTTTTCATAATGAGGTCAAAGGAAGAAAATCCTGAATGTGTGCACTATACTTCAGGGTTCTCATTGACTTTGCTGACCTCAATCTGCAAGCAAAAATGCAACGTGTGAATACATCCTTATAACAAAATGTATATGCTGAAATGGAAGAACTCTGGGATATACCTACGGACATGGACTTCTCAGATCACGGGTCATGTGTAGTTGATAAACACTGTTCCTCATTACAAGTGACCGGAGCTTGACAACTTTACCATCACATGCACGTTCCCCTCACTGCAGGCTTAATTCATTTACTATAAAATCTCAGTTCTTACAGTAATGGGAATCAGCTGCCCAGGAGCTACCATATTAGCAAGCTTGTGCCGATTGTTACACAGCAGCCACAGAAAGTAGGCAGAGCTCCGCATTACAAACCATACGCATGGGGACACTGTAAAGGCAGTGGACACACATGATTAGTGTAAGGCATGTCACCAGGTAAATCACATCATTTTAGGCTGTCAGCACACCAATAAGAATCACCACGAGGCTAAGTTCCCACAACGCGTATTTGATGATTTTTTTTCTGCAGTGTATTTTCAAGAGCAAAAAAAGGCAGCGTATTACAGCTCCAGCAAGGTGGATGAGATGACATACAGGCCAAGACCTTAGATTATGAGCCCCAAGGGGAATACTTATCTGTGATAGGGAATGTAGATTGTGAGCCCCAATGGGGACAGTGTACGTAAAGTGCTGTGGAATTAATGGTGCTATATAAGTGAGCCAACATTGTTATTACATGATACATCTCACAACCCATTGGTTTTTTTTGGCTGCTACGTTTTCATTGAAGGCCTATCCCCAAAATGTTCCATCAATATCTGATTGGTGGGCGTGTGACGTATGGCACCACCTCCAACCACCTGTTAACGGCAGAGGCCGGAAGTTCTCAGATGCTGCCAGAGACCCAGCGTCATTCCCATAGTGAATGAACTGTAGTCACTAAAGGTTGACTGAGCTGCTGTGTTTCAGAATCCAAAAGTTTCGGGGTGCCATCAGCTGGTAGAAGGGGGTGACAGATGTTGCACCCCACTGATCAGACACTGAAGGCCTATCCTGAGGAAAGTAGTGGATGACCCTTTTAACATTAGAAACTGAATTGCAATGTGTGCTTTTTTTGTTTGTTTGTTTTTAATCTGCAACATACCTCTCTTCCACTAAACATACATTCAATTTGTGACTAGCTGTATAGCCTGGTGTTGCTTAATCATAGAGGTGAGTGTGCGTGTACACATAGCCCCATCCCCATCATAGCTATGCCCCCTTCATGGATGCATATGGTCCCCTCCAGGAAATGTTTTTATGTGCAAAATAATCATTTTTTATAACTAAGCACAGTTGGGGTCTTTTCACATCAGCATTTTTCGCTGAATGTGCCAGATCCGGCAGATTTACAGCATCTGCCGCCTAACGGCTGACTTGTGGTACACCTGTGACAAGCCACCATTCATTTTCTATGGGGCTTGTGGGAGGTGCGGTTTTGCCGCAATCCGGCCACTTGGGGCCGCACAGGAAGCCCGCACCTAACCGCATTTTTTTTTTTTTTTTCTACTCGGTCACAACTGCTGGATTTGCCAGATCGCGGCAAGCCACATGCCACATAGAGAATAAATGTGGGCTTGCTGTAGACGTACCACAAGTCGGCCGTTAGATGGTAGATCAGGCAAATCTGATGGATATGCCGCATTCAGCGAAAATGCTGATGTGAAATTTACTAAGTTACTATGCTAGAGGTCTACAGCTATATACACAAACATACACTCAGCTTTATATATTAGATTTTCCCCATAAATTTGAGTGTGATGCAGAAAATACACATGAAAAACCCCACAATACATTTTAATTGAGCTTCTTAGCTGCAATGCAGTAAAAGCACATAATCTTGATATAAGATTTTAGTGATGAGGTCAAGTAACAATAAGTGTGCAAAACAAAGCAGCTTTATTTAAAACACCAGATGTGGGCCTGATGCAACCACATCGGGAGGGCAATGATTTCATGATGGGGGCGGGCTCTGTTGTACTAGGGACGGCAGTTGTCCACCCCCCCCAATCCACTGTGCTGGTACTGTACAATGCAGTATTTTGGATGCAGCAGGAATACGCTGCGTTCAACACGCTTCAATTCCTGATTGTGAGCACACACCCTCAGAGTAAAGATGTTTTATATAGCTACCGGAAATCAAGTTAATCAGACTGGCAGATCCCAGTGGCTCCTCCGCACCCACTGACAGTGATTGGTAGATCTCTGCCTATGTCAATCCAGGGCAGGGGGTGGGAGGACCAGTGTACAATGCAGCTCAATCCCCGACAGCTATTAAAAGCATGTGTTTCTCTGAAACACCACAGAATCCTAGAACAAGGATCTAAAATGCCCCTTTGAATCCAAGCACTTGGCCATTTTCCACAGTCTAATAGACATGCACTATTCTGACTGAAGATTTTAGAGGCCCATTCTCTAGATCAGTGTTCCCAAACTCTGGTTCTCAGGACAAACATAAAAGATCCAATGGGCATAGAGCTGAACAGGCAAAAGAAAACAGAGGTCAAAATAAAATGCAAATTTGACATCAGTGTGTGTACAGTTACAAACTAAAGCTAATTATTATTTTAGAATAGCCTTCAGTTGTGTGCGTTGGTTATTTAAAGGGAACCGGTCATGTCCTTTTTTTGCTAAGCCGTCCTAAATGTTATATAGATTATGCACTGTGCACACGTTTAAAAATAAAAAATACCGTATATACTCGTGTATAAGCCGACCCGTGTATAAGCCGACCCCCCTACTTTTGCCCCCAAAAACTGGGAAAACCTATTGACTCGCGTATAAGCCTAGGGTGGACAATGCAGCGGCTACCGGTACTGAAAAATTTTAAAAATGAAAATAGATACGAATAAAATTTTGAACTTTTATTTTAAATAGAAACAGTAAACTACCAATGCAGCAGAGCACCGTCCTGTTATAAAGCCCCCTATCACTGGTAACACAGCCCCTCAGCAGTGGTAATACAGCGCCCCTCCAGCAGTGGTAACACAGCCCCCTCAGCAGTGGTAACACAGCCCCCTCAGCAGTGGTAACACAGCACCCCTCAGCAGTGGTAACACAGCGCCCCTCCAGCAGTGGTAACACAGCACCCTTCAGCAGTGGTAACACAGCGCCCCTCCAGCAGTGGTAACACAGCACCCCTCAGCAGTGGTAACACAGCGCCCCTCCAGCAGTGGTAACACAGCCCCCAGCAGTGGTAACACAGCCCCCAGCAGTGGTAACACAGCGCCCCTCAGCAGTGGTAACACAGCGCCCCTCAGCAGTGGTAACACAGCGCCCCTCAGCAGTGGTAACACAGCGCCCCTCAGCAGTGGTAACAATACACAGCGCCCCTCAGCAGTGGTAACACAGCGCCCCTCAGCAGTGGTAACACAGCGCCCCTCAGCAGTGGTAACACAGCGCCCCTCCAGCAGTGGTAACACAGCCCCCAGCAGTGGTAATACAGCCCCCAGCAGTGGTAACACAGCCCCCCAGCAGTGGTAATACAGCCCCCCCCCATGTATACAGAGGCCCCCCAGCAGGGTAATCTCACCCCCTCGGTCTGCAGGCACCCGGGTCCTCCAGCTGCTCCGTCTGCGTGCGCGGCTTCTAATACCGGCGTCCTCCCCGCTCTTCCTGTTTGAATGCGATCATGTGACCGCAGTCACATGATCGCATTAAAACAGGAAGTGCGGGAAAGACGCCGGTATTAGAAGCCGCTCACGCAGACGGAGCAGCTGGAGGACCCGGGTGCCTGCAGACCGAGGGGGTGAGATTACCCTGCTGGGGGGCCTCTGTATACATGGGGGGAACGGGGAGACAGCGGGGGAGGCTATTTTGTGCAGGGGAGCAGCAATGTACTATGCGCTGCTCCCATGCATAATTAATGAGCGGCACCACGTGACGTGCCGCTCATTCTGCAGCCTCCCCCCGCCTCCTCCTGCCTCCTGCAGTGCCCGGACACAGCCCCCACCAGTGTACACAGTATATGACTCGTGTATAAGCCGAGGGGGGACTTTTCAGCCCAAATTTTGGGCTGAAAAAGTCGGCTTATACACGAGTATATACGGTACATGCATTTATTATAAAAAAAGCACTTTAGATTCTTATATGTTTGTATTAGAGAACTGCAGTCAGTCAGTCATCGGGGTGAAGACTTCAGCTGGAATCAGTCACATCAATCCACCGCAGTCATGCAGTTTTTTTTTAAAACATAGTCACTCCCCCTCTACCCAAATTGTAAAATATTAATATCACTTAAGGACCTTCAGAAATTCACATATGCTGTAGAAGGACCTGTAGTGATGTCACCACCATGTGATCACAGTGGGCGGAGCTAAACTTACATTTCCTTCACATCAGGCCTGCTTAGCTCCACCCATTATGGTACCTTTACACGCCGCGACGGCAGGCTGGATACATCCCGCTACAGGCTACAAATGTAGCTTGTAGCGCCAATGTAGCCCGTCGTAGCGGCGTCTGAAGACGTGACGCTGCAGTCGGCAACAGATACATCTGTTTCCTAGGTCTGCTCGAAAACTGATGGCTACAACGCCGATGGTAGCGAGCTGTATCGGCGTGTAAAGAGGCAACGGAAGGGAACTCTGGACACCCGGGGTTGTAGCTGCAATGTAGCTAAGGCATGACCCAGGCTCCGGGATACCGCGCCCCATCACCGATCATTGGAGGAAGCTCCTGCATGACGATTGGTAGTCGCTGCCTAGGGCGGCATATTTAAGGAGCTGACCAGTCACACTACACAATCGCTCGAGCGTGCTGGATGTCTCAGCCTCCTGCGATGCCTGGCCAATCATGATGATATTGCGCTGTCCTATCATCGTACGGACGGCTCGTAATCCAAGATTGTGGCACGCCTATGTGCTGTCCCTGCTGTACCAGGTCCGCCCATATTAGCTTATTGTAGCGCTGTGTAAACGTGGTACGCTAAGCTACAGCTGGCTACTTGACACACCCGGCGATGTAGCTAGCTATAGATGTAGCGTGGCGTAGCGCACCTTGTCGCGGCGTGTAAAGGAGATGCATTCACCGTTTGTAGCCGTTTGAGCGTGCTCGTGCACGTGAAGTAGCGGGATGTATCCAGCCTGCCGTCGCGGCGTGTAAAGGTACCTTTACAGTTACTTGGTGGTGACATCACTACAGGTCCTTCTACAGCATATGTGAATTTCTGATGGTCCTTAAGTGATGTTAATATATTACAACGCAGGTGGGCATGAGTGCATTTATAAAACTGCATGACTAAAGTGGATTGACCTAACTGATTCCAGCTAAACTATCCACTCCGATAACTGTTTGTGCAGGTACCTAATGCAAACAAATAGGCATCTAAAGTCCTTTTTTTAATATAAATACATGGATTTTTTTTAAACCAGGTTAGTGATGCACAATGCACGATCTAAATGACACTGGAGCAGTTTAAAAACAGAAAAATGACATGACAGGGTCCCTTTTAAGCGTACTGCTAATGATAACAAAGGGTATGTCAAATGCCCTCTAAATGTATGATCACTATAAAAATATTGCACAATAAGGACAACATACTACCAAGGCAGCAAATCTGACATAAACCAATTAGGAGTAGGGCAATCTGGGACACCAAAGCTCACAAACAGACTTGACCCACGTTAACCTTAACATCAAGTTACCTCTGACTTGTAGGTGTTAAAACTATTCAAGGATGAGAAAGGATACAAGAAATATACCTTAAGTAATGCTTATCATTTATTCCTGCACCAAGATCATAAAGAAATATTCTTCATACCTTCTGTTCTCCATTTTCATAGATCAATCCAAAATAATCAGTTTCCAATAGGTTGAGATGCTCACACACCTTCACAAATAATGACTGTCCTTTTGCACGTTTCTGAAAAAGAGAAAGGTAGAATTCACCTACTTGTTCTGGCGTAACGTTCACTGTATAAATAGATTCTTTATATAAAAAAAAAAAACTAGAAGCTTTGCATCTTTCTGTTCAACTCGTGTGTTAGAATGCCTACTAGGGGCAATGATGGTGCTGTGTGTGGGTATGTGCACAGGGGCATGTGTGCGCGCGTTGGGGTGTGCTCCATTAGTATATACGTACAGTTACACTGATCAAAATAAGTGAACTTTGCTAATCTTCTACCTTATGTTTTGATATAAACAGATATGTTTGCATGTGTATACTTTTATAAAATATTATTAAATTATATTATATAATTGTGTGTGTTTGTATGAATGAGGAGGGGG